>JABXWE010021371.1:0-24969 GCA_014611495.1 Limonius californicus | reverse complement strand
GCCTCCAATACTATAATCGTATATTACCAATAGAGCTAATATACACACTTCTAGCCTTAGTATTAAGGCCGGGCTTGAGGTTGCCCAAAGAACATACCGGGCTTCGTATAGGGCGTTGTGCATGTATATATATATATATATATATATATTGCTGTGTTATATGAACCTTGATTTAAATAATCCAATACAAGATTAACTTATTTAGGTAACTTAAAGCTATTTTATTCCTTAAACCTCAAAAATAAATTGTTAAAACCAGTAAAGGTTGATTTTACTTGGGTTGATCTGGTGTCTAGCCTTTGAATTCTCTTTTTCGATTTGCTTATTCGTAGTCGTAATAATTGTATGAACGTATTAGAGGTATTTATCAATCTTGACTGTGAGTTTTTCATCTAGAAAACAATACGATTTGTGTATTATGTTCGACAACTGTCAACTAACATGTAATTTTGGAGGAGAATGGACCTTTCATTTGTATGTTTTCTGTGAATAATATATGTGTTATATAAAAAATAATTAATCGTGTGAGGTGTCAAAGCATTTCTTTTTAAATAAGGAATATGGCTATAATTCCAGTTTTGATGTAAATAATATTTTCAAAACAACAAATAATTATTATGACGTTTTATTGAGGGACCTACATACGAGCCCCACAATAAAGCAACAAAAAAAATATTACGTTTAAAATAAGGGAGAATGTTGCTTTACTTGCACCCGTAATAAAGATGATCTCCCTTTTATATGTAAAAAAATATTACAATATTATTATATAAATTGTTGAAACAACCCAAAGGGCACACTTCAAACATAAACTTTACAAAGTTACAAAGTTACGTGAAATCAATAGTAAGGTCTATTTTTAGAAACCACTTTCAAACGGACCCACCTTTTCACATAGAAGCACTTGCTTATTTTCTTCTAGTGTTGGTAAAATTCACTAGATGAAATTAGGATTGTTGATCGTAAACTTCAAAACGAAAGTCCATCACTTGTTGCTGCTTTTTTCTAAGTTCCTCGCAGAAACACTTTGGACTGAGCATTTTAGTGTTCGTAAAATCGTTTCAGAAGGTAATTAACCCAAATATTATTTACTGCTTATTACTTCAGATATTCAAATATACCAAAAAATTCATAAATACGTTGCACCTCTATATTTATTTGTTTTAATTTATTTTAAATTAATTACGATTGATATTCCAGTTGCAGTCCCATAATATGATGCTAATATCTCCCAAATAATTAAACTTTCGGCAAACTTATACATGATTCCCAACCTTGAAGTTTGTTGACATTTTAAACGTCAAACGCAAATACAAACAAAACATGTCGAAAAACAACTGGAGTCTACTGACGTTACTTTGATACTCCGCCCCAAATTCTTGATTTTCGGCTAATTTACCGAATTTTATCCATATTTCACACAGATAAAATACAAATAACGCTGATTTGAACCGTAACACTTAATAATATAGATTTATTTAAACAGTATATAATAAACACGCAAAATTACAATTTTTAATTGACTCGGCAGACGAGTGTCTGTTTACATTGAGATTTCCATGGCAAGTCATCGTTTTTTTCTCTTTCTTAAACAAGTAACCCTGGTAACATCATAATACAAACAAAAATAAGTACATTTTACAAAAAAACATGTGACTTCCTCAACCAATCGGAAATCAGAATGAAATTAACACATTTTCATATATTTGTTTACAAAATTCATATTCATTTTAAACATAAATCACCTTAAATTAATAATATTACAATTAAGATTACAAATTTTCAAGTTTAAAGCATAAAATAGATTCAAGTTATCTAAATAAGTTAATTTTCTATTAGATTATCTAAATCAAGGTTCATATAACATAGCAATATATATAGCAATTTAATTTAATTTACATATTCTCAGAAGAAGAATAAAATAGGGTACTGAAATGTGAAAATATCACAAAGTTAACAGTTCGTGGTATTTAAAAAATCTTAATAAAACACCAAAATGTCTGGAAATGGGTTGTACACATCTGGGAGTAATTTGTCGTTTGGTCAACAATTATATCTACCACTCGCTACTGGCCAGTTCATCAATGATTCTGTTCTCAAAGCAAACCAGTTGCTATAGAAATTTCCTAACTCTCAAATGTGTTTATTGCTCTGAGAATTTTTGCTACATTACCAATATCGGTAACATGTTCAAAAAAGGAGCTATTCAACAGTATCTATAAAACATGAAATTGCATCTACCATCTATGTAGATGAATTAATTCAAAACTTCAGTAAAACAAAAACGCAAAAAATTTACTTTTTAATTTTTGTATTTAAGATGTAATAATTTTTAGCGTGCAAAAATACCCAAAAAAGGTACTACTGTTAAAAGTCGATAAAACCAACCGTTTTCGACTCAGTTTACAAGGTACAACCCAGTTAGCGTTAATAAATCAGATTATGTATGTTTAGATAAAACATTAGTTAGTAAGAAAGAGAAATTACCTAAATAGGCTTTGGTAATGAAAGTTTTAATCAACAACGGGAATATTACATTTATTACACAATAATAAAATAAACAAGATAATTGTCAGTTGCCCGTAACCAACCGTGGTCCCATCATGGCGGCGCGCCATGGCATAATGTACAACTTGTGACAAGCTTTTGCAACAAAGATATGGAAATAACTGAATTCTTTAAATAACTCAACCAATTAATCTTTGAACTTGGTTTTAACGGCGCAAATAGGGCGCATAACATTTACAAAAAAAAATTTAAATCTCAAAATTGTTTCGCCAACTTCACGCTTGCGACACTAATTATCCTAATTTTTTGTTAATAACTCGGTTACAAATTGAAATAGAACTTGGTTTTAAGAGCATAAATGAGCGCAAATAGGGCGCAAAACATTTACAGAAAAAAAAACTTGTTTGGCCAATGCGAAGTTAGCGAAACATTTAGTTTTTTCATTATAACTTGGTAATGAATGAGAATTTTCCATTGGTGATGGCGCAAAAATACGAAAATTGAGCGCAAAACGTTCACAAACGAAACAATTTAATATTTGTAAATTGTTTCACCCGCGTGAAGTTAGCGAAACATTTAGTTTTTTTGAATAACTCGGAAATGATTTTTTTAATTGGGCGCTAAATTTTTACATCTATTTCAAAATTTGCGCTCAATGTTGTTTCACCGACTTCACGGACCTGTAAAATTTATTTCTGTTTTAGTTTCTCCCATAAGAGACATCTTTAAGCAAGTGCATTGGAGCCAAACATTCCAGCGCAACTTTAGGCCATGTAATTGCGGAATTACATATTGGCGTAATTTTTACAACCAGCTAAGCATTAACATGAACTCAAATTGCGATAGGCAAGTGTCTTGTGCTTTCTAAGTCCCAAGAAGGTTTTTCTGCCTTGTATTCGACCTACGCGTCGGCGATTAAAACACATTTAGCGGAAAGGTGTCAAGGAATATGACAAGCAGTTGCTTTCCAGCAGATGTAGGCATAAACAATGCTTGGGGCTGGAAGGTACTTCGCGTTACATAACCTCGCGGTATACCCATACACCTGGCTGTTACGAAAAATGATACTTTCACCATCACATGTGCTAATGCTTCCATGTATCCTGACTGTAATAGCAAATCTACATTCAGAACGCGCCACTTGAACGGAAGATCCGGCAGCAAATGGAAATAGATTAACATTCCGACTACTTTGCTGCAAATTGTTGCAGCAATTAATAGTTTCGAAGTAATTTAATAATTGGGCGGCGTTAGCTTTCAAAAAAAAGGGTTACTGAGTTTTAGCGTTTTTGCTACTTAGAAATATATCAATCAAAGTATAACACGAACTTCTTGGCAGATGTTGAACTACTGGATACAACTAAAACATTCAACAATTTTTTGGTAGTTCCAATATATCAAAAGATAAAACCTAAATTTGAATGGATAAAAATAGGGCATGTTTATAGAACGAGTTCCATATTTTAAAATTTATTATACTGTCTTTCTTCCAAATATATTTTACACTTAAGTTAAATTTGCATTAGACAAAGCATTAGCATTATTTTCCCATAGGAAGCCCATAAATAAAAATAATTAGCTATTAATTTCCACTATTATCATCAGGTGGGCGAACTATCAACATTCCTAGATCTGCAGTTACCTGCAAGTTTGATAAATTGCATCTTGAATGGCTTGTATGTTGCAACCGTAGACGCTGATCGTAGATATCGGCATAAAACTTTTGATAATTAAGGTTCTATTAAAGGTTTATCGCTTTCTTGAATTTATTATCTTCAAGCTTTATGGGTGTTCCTTCGGTGTTACAACAATATCACTTTGATTAAGTTTCTTGTCTGCAATAGATTTGTGGAACAAGCATTGCAGAAATTTAAAATAAAACAACAGCAACTAAAGGAAGGTGCACTTTAAGTAGAATTTTGAACTTGAACTTGGAATTCCTTTGCTGTTTACCATAAACGGTTACCAGCAGTGAATGTAAATAGTATACGTCTTATTATTACACACCTTTGCAGTATTTTTACATTATATAATATAAAGACATTGAAATGTTACGTTAAGGATTTTTACGACGAAGAAACGTATACTTTAATTAAACTTTAATACATAAATCTATATTGCTTTAGCATAAGAAGTAAATCAAGAAGTGTAATTACTGTGCTATGTTAACTCAAACCTGTTTCAATTATTATAAATATTCTTCTTAACTATTAAGCTTTGTAAATAATACGCATAGCTTACTTCCACCGCACGCTGCAAAATAGAAATAAACATAAACGGATAAGTTTACTACATCACTTAAAAGTGAGTTGACCTACGGCAGAAGGCAATAATTTTAGTAATTTTTAAGTTAGTGGCAATTAAGTGTTAAATTATTCGTTAATGGTTTACTAATGTTTCATAATGTTTTACCTTTAAGTTCTCACCTGTCGACATTTAAACTCGCATCCACATTTAAGACGCACTTTTTAAAATGTATTGAGCACTCTACACAGCATTTCGCCTTTACTCCACATTCCTTTCGTTTCAATTAAGAACCAATAAAGTTTGATTATGTTTACTCTTAAAACCACCGATGCAGGTGTGTCAAAATTGACAACTACTAAGTTCGTTTAACCCTCTTAAAATATATTACCACCATGGTTAAATATGATTTCAGATTCTTTATAGGTAAAAATAGGTTGTTTTGACCAATATTATAACCAGTCGCTCCAGTAGTTGGAAACATATTAGCAGGAAAAGTTATTATTGGCTACTAATTGTGGAAAACATGTACAATATACAGTATGTTCATTAAAAAAAAAACTCGCAGCTGGCCATGGTAAATTTACGCATAGTGTCTTCTTACAGCATGCACTTTATAGGAAGCGAAATAACGAAGTTTATTAATTTTTAAATCAGTATGTAAAACACGATTTAATTGGTAATAAAACAAATTTCCGCCTGTATACACTGGTATACACGTGTTAGTTGATTTTCTGAACAATTTGAACTTTATAATTAAATAATAATTAGATCTTCGCGTTTTATTTCCGAAACAGGTCGATTCCGAATCGCTTACCGTTAAAATGTATTCCTATGTATACGTCAAAATGTATCACATAACCTCGAAATGTGATTGTTGCTGTTGTCATTTATAAGTGACATTATGGCTGTCAATTGTAACATATGGGCTAAGCCATGCCTTGATATAAATTTCAAAGCCTGCTAGAGTTTTTTTTTAATGAACATACTGTATAATTTATTTAAATTACTTAACATAATTTCAAGATAGGCTAAGTACCAATTGAAATTAAAATTTGATTATTAACAATTGCAAAATACAAGGTAACTAAAAAATGATCGGATTTACCCACATATAATACTAATCAAAACACAAAATAGTTGTTTTTAATCAATAAATGCATTATTGTGAAAACGCGAACCCTACAAGCACTAACAGGTAAATAAATATAACATCTGTTTAAATACAAAGGTCTAGTGAGTTAAAATCCGGTTATGTACGTGGCCGCCCAATTGTAACCCTCGTTTTATTCATATGTCGTTACAGATATAGGTTATATTCTCCGACATGGATTTGAAAATGTGAAGCAGCCCCATCGTGCATAAATCCCAGATGAATCCTATCATTCACTAAAATCACTAAAAGGTACATAGATATGACATATGTTCAAATGCAAAAGGACTAGTGAGTTAAAATCACAGGCCCCTGCAATTAGACCCTTCATTCTATCCATTTGTCGTAATAAATATAGGTTATAGGTATTTTCTGACATGGATTGAAAAATGTGAAAGAACCCCATCGTGCATAAATCACAGTTGAACCCTGTCATTCACTAAAATCACTATCAGGTAAATATATATAAAATTAGTTCAAATACAGATGTCTAGTGAGTAAAAGATAAAGCACTCTAGGAAGAAGAAATGAGTAAAAATCCGGAGATCTACATGACCCTGCAATTGTAACGCTCGTTCTATTAATTTGTCGATATAGATATATGTTATACGTATTCTCCGACATGGATTGAAAAATGTGAAGGAGCTCCATCGTCCATAGTCCACAGATGAATCTTATCATTCACTAAAATCACTAACAAGTAAATAAATATAACATTTGTTCAAATACAAAGGTCTAGTGAGTTAAAATCAGGCAATCGACAGGCCCCTGCAATTAGACCCTTCGTTCTAGCCATTTGTCGTTATAGATATAGAGTATAGGTATTTTCTGACATGGATTGAAAAATGTGAAAGAGCCCCATCGTGCATAAACCACAGATCAATCCTATCATTCCCTAAAATTACTAACAGGTAAATAAATATAAAATTTGTTCAAATACAAACATCATTAGCTGATTCACCTCCTTAACATAGGCACTTTGTTATGAAACAGACTGAACACTCTAATAGAAAAAGAATAAGAACATCAAGGTCTAGTGACTTAAAGTAACCCTCGTTCTATCCATTTGTCTTTATAGATATACGTTATACATATTTTCTGACATGCATTGAAAAATGTGAAGGAGCCCCATCGTGCATAAACCACAGATGAACCCTATCATTCACTAACATCACTAACTGGTAAATAAATATAACATTTGTTTAAATACAAAGGTGTAGTGAGTTAAAATGCGGAGATCTACATAGTCCTGGAATTGTAACCCTCGTTCTATCCGTTTGTCGTTATAGATAAAGGTATTCTCAGACACTGATTGAAAAATGTGGAAGAGCCCCATCGTGCATAAACAACAGACAAATCAGGGGCACATCTTCGAATAATGAGGGCAAAGTGTAGTTAAACAAGTTGAGGTGCCGTTTACCAGTCAAACGGTTTCGTAAAAATACTGGCCCTGTAGCATGATTGTTATGCAGGGTAAAAGTAGCTCCATCGGTAAATGAAATATTGGTAACAACGTGAAGTTACACGCTTCCGCGGTTTGTGTCTAATGAAATCATCTCTTCGGGCGTAGAGCGTGTCGTCATGGAATTGATTGATGCTGACGTTTCGTTAACCGTTGCAATTACCATTAAATCATTTACGCTTTGGTAATGGTACCTGCAACAGTTAGCAAAATGTCAGTAAAAATCAATTCCACGATGATGCAGTATATGCTCATTGGTTTGGATTTTTAACAAACTTTGCTAAGTATGAATCTAAAAATACCATTCTTGAAGCATAATCAGAGCCAGTAAGGGCTGCACCCGCTAGATGTGGTATGAATACAATTATGTACAGTAAACAAATAATAATATCATAAATTTTGGTAAGCCTACTATTGCAGATTAATAATTAAAATTCAAAATCGCGTCTATCTCTGAAATAGTTGGTTTGCGGACATATATTCATGATTAACACTTCTTTGTTTGGTTTAATGAGTACCATACGTAGGTGAAACCTTTCTTAAACATCCTGTATATACTCAAAACACTAAATAAACTAAGTTTATATAATTAAATCGTATTTACAAAATGAGATTTATTTCAATTTTTGTAATTATACCTATAATTACAGTTTTATTTATAAAATACTCAACCTAATTAAACAAAGAACATCCTTTCAAGTATTCTCTTTAAAGCCAACAAGTTTTTGTATCTTTTCTTCATAAGAGTTTTATAATAAATGTATTATTTCATGGGAAACGGCTAAGAATTTTATTGTTCCAAATACATTCACCCACTTGTGGATAAATTAATCAAATTTGAAGCTTAATCATCATACGAGTAAATTAAATCGGTTTTATCTATCTTCACCTTCAAGAGACAGGATATAAAATATCGGGTAGTTAAAGGCAGTTATTAGGTTATTAAACCAGTGATTAGTTGCAATGTTGTGTTTGTGTTAGTGCTTCATCCTAGATAGTGAGATAGTATTTTAAGAACGTTGGGATATTTTAATTATTGCCTTTGGTATTAATAAATTATTTAAGACATTCTATTTAGTATTAAGGCCCATAGACTTTTATGTTTGGGCGAAATGCAAAACATATTATGGTTTATTTGAAACTGCATATAAATCCAGAATTTTTGTAAATTCATGCATATTTTTACTATTTGAATAAGTACTCATATTTTTGCAACATTCTAGGCATCATCCAGAATTGCTACTAAAACCAATAGCGAGAAATAAAACATTTGGCGTCTAAAAACTGAAATAAAACTTTGTTTATTACTACCAGAGCTTGGATTTATATGCGTTTGTTTATTGTTCTTCCATGTAGCAAATATGAGCCAACTAGAATTTATATAAATTTCAGCGATGTCTCAACAACATTGTGTGAATTTAAAGGCGCATTAATATGCATATTTGTAACACTTCCATAAATACATGTATATGTTTTATATTAGTGTAAATTTGCATTGTTTATATATAATTTTAGGTTGATTTTAAGGTCGGCTTAATAAACATGGTGAAATTGTTATTCTTTAAATTAAGCATATTAGCAGGAATTGTTGGATATCTATAATTATTCTTAATTTATATAATACCAAAGAGCATATAACTATTATATGCTCTTTGATAATACTGTATTATTTTGACACAAAATGAAAATAATACAAAACACACAAAATTGTTCTATTTAAATTGTAACCACCTTAACTTATTAGGTATTTTTTAGTGCATATTTTATTTACATTAATTTTATACGTATTATGTCTTCTATGACCTAATACCTACACATTGCACGTTCTGTGTCCTGTGTTAAATACGAATTTCTAATCATGGTACGTTTAACAGAAACTGAACGTATCGAAATTTTGATGATGATCGGGTACGGTGATAAAAAGAGAACTCAGGACGATGTGTGCGCTTTATTTAATACTGTACATCCAAATCGTGAACCTGTTACGCGGTCCACTGTAACCAAAATTAATAGAAAATTTAGAAAAACGAGCCACGTCAAAGATTTGGATAAAATTCGCCGTCCAAAAATAGCAACAGACGCTAAAATGATGAACATTGTGCTTACAGTTTCCGAAAATCCTTATACTTCAACTCGACAATTAACCCTGGATAATAATGTTAGTCAAGTAATTGTACTGAATATTTTACATACAGAAAAATTTCATCCTTATAAGGTTAAACTTGTTCAAGAATTATCAGAAAATGATTTTGAAAGGAGAATTCAGTTTTGTGAAGAAATGATGGACAGGTGCCATAACGACCCACAGTTTGTGAATTCTATTATCTTCTCCGACGAAGTCACATTTTCTTTAAATGATGCTGTAAATCGGCACAATTCCCGTTATTGGTCGCGACATAACCCACATTGGATGGAAGAATTACACACACAGTATCCACAAAGCGTAAACGTGTGGGCGGGAATTATAGGAGACAGAATTCTTGGTCCTTTTTCTTTAATGGCACATTAAATGCTGATCGTTATTTGGATTTTTTGAGGTATGAACTTGTTCCCGTGTTAGCTGTTTTATTTCCAAAAGCAAAAAATCCGGACACGTCGAACGATAGAATTTGGTTGCAACAAAATAGTGCGGCATTCATGTTCGTCAATATTTAGATGGAATTTTTACAAATAGGAAGAAAAGGACATATTGAGTGGCCAGCTCGATCTCTGGATCTAAACCCGCTTGATTTCTTTTTATGGGACCATCTTAAAAGTACAGTGTATACAAACAGACCAAACTTGGAAAATCTAAAAATTCGTATCCGCGAGCATATACGAACAATAACACCTCCTATAGTTCAAGGATTTTCTGATCGTATTGCCCAGTCAGGCAGTGAATGGCGAACAGTTTAAACATTTGCTTTCTTAAATGGATGTTAAATATGATTTGAAACTATTTTACTAATTTGTGGACCTGCTATTGTCTTTTGTTTGTGTATTTATTTTGCAATAAGTGTCCCTGATGAAAAATGTTGCCAGTGACAAAAATAAATATTTATCGTGATTGTTCTTGAAATGTTTATTATGCAAATGTATGATATTTTTGCATGGCTGTATAGAGATTAAAAAGCACTAACTAGTCATGTCATAAAAAATATAGACTGCCATTTAAAAAAAATGACAATGACGTCATAGCTAAAACATATGACAATCGAGAAAAAAATGAAAAACCCCAAATTGTGGAAAATAACGTGATAGGAAACTTTTGTTAGAACGCTTTTTTCGTAAAGTTATTATTTAAGGCTGTAGCGTCGATGTTCTTTACTTTTTATTCACCGTGTATATACATGTATGTGTATAATCTCTCAATATAATATTATTAATTTTTTAAAACGAAGACAGTATTTTATATTTTCATCACAAATGAAATTAAGGCTATACTCAAATGCCTTAAAGTAAGCTAAAATGAGGGTTTTCTATTGCCAGTATAGCTACATTAATATGCCACCTTTCTAGATATCTATTGTTTTAAAGACATCTCTAATACTGTAAAAAATTATAAAAATTGATAAAAACTAATGATAAAAAAATTACTAAAGTAATGTATAAAATAACATAATCAAACATACGTTTATAATATATATTTGGACTTACTTTGAAATTTATTATAACCATCCTTTAAGAACATACTGTAGTCCAGTGCCAAAGTTATCGATTTTTCTATAACCAGAATAATGCCTATATACTGTAACTAATTTTTGCTGTTTAAAATAAGAAGTTATCCGACGCCCTAAAGAGCAAACGGATGTACGAAGAAGAAGAAAAAGAAAATAAGAAGTTATCACTATATTTGGAGTTTCCAAGCCGGTTTAGGCCTCATGACCTCAACTACATTATGCAATCACGGTTTTTAAGCTATTGCTCATGGGCAGGGGTTAATTTCAGTGGGAACGCAAGGGAACGCAAGTAACTCTAAAACTGCAAATTTTAAAAAACTGTAGGTAGGATAAATTTTAGGCTTTGCTCGCGAGCGGCTCGTAAGCAGATAATAAGCGCCCTAACAAGCGATTGTGATGAATTTTCTATGTTTTTTTTTTTATTATTTACAGTTAGTTTTATATTGTTTTTGTAATGTTTTGTAATGTTTTTGTAAAATATAAAAAATTACAATTCAAGCTGTAACATTAAAAATAGATTTTAAACATTTAGACTTACTAGTTTTTCAGAAAATTATCAAAAACATCTGTTTACGTATTGATATGTATTATTAATACTACTGTACTGTAGGTCTATATAAATAAAAATGTAAAGAAGGCTTTATTTGTTTTTATTTCACTATTCATTAAAAAAAAGTATATTGGTTACCGGTATTGTAAGCTTCATACAAAATGGTTGGTGCAAATCGAAACAAGTTTATAGGAAATTCAGAGTAGGCAGTAGGCACCGAGATATTAACGGGGATGAGGGTGAGGGAATGTTTAACTAGGCCTTATTAGAAAATAGAGAGGGTGGTTTATAAGAATAAATGAGCGTTCCCACACCCAAAAGTTTAGAAATTAAGCACTGCTCATGGGTGTCTAAAATCCTACCCTTGTCTGTACTAACAATAGTGATTTTGTTTCGAAGAACTTATCCCACAGTGTAGCTCAAGGGTCGACCATTGGACCCATGTTATATACACTGTGTAGCAATGGCTTTTCTCAAATAGAACAACGACAAAGTTATCACAACCTAGCGCAGCTAAAGAATCTCTAACAGAAAGACATTATCAATTTAGGTACCGTAAAGAAAGAAATCTCATAGATTGCCTACAATAAAGGCTTCACTAGATTGTAAATTTCCAGGCCTGTTTAAGCTGATTATTTGTAGCAAATTGCCGCGTAATAAATATCTGCATTTGAATGCATCGCCTTGGTATCATTAAATTTTAGATCAAATTCATTTATAAACTAAACAATACTTAAGCAATATAGGAATGAAAATGTAGGCGTAAAATTCGATTAAACTTACTATAGGCTACAGTTTGCAAAGAGCAAACCGCAAACGATCATTGATAGATGAGCGGCATTGCAGTTTTTCCATTGCCAGAACAAATCCATTGGCAAAGACAACCAGCAGACATCTTTAGGAATAGGTTTAAACCGAATGGCGCATGTTTATGATTGTAAAGGATATAAAGGAGCATTTCACACGTTGGTGGCGTCACACACCATCGTGCGTGCATCCGGTGTGGCGCCGGGGCGGAACACCCACGCCCTTTTGCGTTTATAATCCCGCCTCACTATTGTTTTAATATTTAATGAAAAATATGGCCGATTCATATGTGTGTGTAATAGATTCCACTGCGAGATTTCTGAATTAATATTTCAAAATGTGGCATGTAACGCTCTCTTATGTCTTGTACGTGCACGGCAATTAATACGAAGATAAGATTTTCGTTATTTATCATGATGATGATGGTTCTTCACGCAGCAACACATTTTTTCTTCTAGTATTTTTTTAACAAATTGAAGATGACTTGTAGATTAACATTATACTAACAATTAACTACTTCGTTGCTAAAATATTCAAAAAGTTCCCAAGCGAAGCCTCTTGTAGATAATAACTAGGATAACAGTAGGTACAACAAAATAGAATAGCTTTTAGACCAATTTGGTTTATTTCCATTTAATCTCTGGAAAGGTAGGTGGTCAAGAGATAACGGTTCCGCTTAAAAAGAATCTAAATTGCCCGGTATCCATACCCGACGCCAATAAGAGACCAATTAAAATTAATACATACACATAACACACGGTAATGAAATAAGCAGGAAGTCAATAATTTGTTAATTTGATCCCTTTACGGGGAAATGCCCAATTTTCGATTGGTATCTGAGTCTGCCATCGTGTAGTGATGGATTCTTAGCTACTGTTTTAAAATTTTAGTGGTTGCGTGTCGACCAACACAGAAAGCGTTTAAATGCGGCACGAAATAGCCCTGAAATACCGTGGTTTGTGCTCAACATATCGGAAAGTAAAAACGAAACGATCTCACGTGCCTGTAGTGTTTTAGTTTCAGTAATAATTATACCCGGTATTAAAGAGTGTGTATTAAGGAGAAATTTACAAAAGCTGGTTCCATCCGATAAAGTTAAAAGCAAATAATAACCCATAATTATAACACGTAATTGTACCGTTTAGAAAATCCCCAGATTGAGATTGGAACAAAAATTGAGACATAATTCTTTCAGATAAATCTAAGAAAGAATTCCCAACATAAGATATAACGTAGGTATGTAAAATATGTCAATTTATCAGTATATATACAGCCCTTGAAAGAAAATTTGACATGTTGTAATGCAAACTTTTATCAAATAGGTCGGGTGGATAAGTAAACTATAAACGAAACAAGGCAAAATAAATTCGACAAATATTTGTAAAAATGAACGATCAACTAACGACAAATTACGCTAAGCTCCTCAAAAATTACCAAAAGATGTCGTCTTATGAATTTTCAACTGTTTTACGATCCCAATATACCACTACACCTAAGTATGAGAAAATACTAATCAAGAATTAGTAATTAATAAGTAAATAGCATGTGACCAAAAAGGCTTCAAATTAGGGAAGTCTATGAAAAAGTTTTTGCTTGCCTGAGATTGAACTATGAACAAATGCCTGTTTGGACAACTGTCAAATTAAAATAAAACTGTTTAATCTGGTTGTTGTTGTTGGCTAAAACAATGTTTATTTTAATTTAATTTGAAATGGTTTTTACTTTGTGTTTACATTCGAAGAAATAAGCACAAGGTACGGTCGGTACGTAACATGACAGCTACGACATGCCTTGTAGCACTCCTAGCCAACACTAATTTGAAAACTATTTCTCGCTCGTTATAATAACTATAACAAAGTAAGGCAAGAAATAATTGAAAGGATTAAACATTTTCAACTTACCATTTTTATGAATACATCATACTTACGCAGAATGTTAATCACGTAGTCTACAGTTGGGTAAATTAAACATTTAAAAACCAAATAAAGAAAGAATAACTATAATAACTTAAATTGTAGACTTAATGCATATACACATCTACCATTAAACAAATTTAAGATCGCGGTAATTGTAAATAATACATAAATAATAATTTTCAATATTGATTTAAAGTAAACGAATCAATAAAAATGATAAATTCGTATTGTATACAAAGTGACTGATGGATGAGTACCAGCTTGCCATTCCAAAAATAGGCAACCCAAAATACAAATCTTAAGTTGCTTCGATATGTATTTATTCTATCTAAACTACTCAAAAATTGATAGGAATATTGCAGTGTAAGACACATAGAGGCAATATCCATTACATTTATAATAGAAACTACGAAAACAACAAAATGTAACGTCTTTTTAGTAATGAACATGAAAATTACAACAAATGTACGTTTAAAGAAGAAATTTAACAATAGTATAATGAAAATCGTTATTGTCTCCTTTCGCTTAACTTCTCTTTAGCCTTCTTTTCGCTGTATTGGGTATAGGCCTCCCTTATCTGTCGCCATCTTTTTCTGTATTTGTTCTAGACTCGACATTGAAGGGGTTTTTTGATATTGAAACGCCACGCTTGTCAGGCGGGTTGACGAGGGGTTAGGAGTATGGGGGGGGGGCTAGTTTGGGTTGGTTGGGATTAAGCTGAAGGACATGATTCCTCGCGAGTTTTGGAATATTATGTGCGTGGGCAGGGTCGCTAAGTCGCTGAAGCAGGTCTACTCCTTATCTTGACCATAAGGAAGTACCTACCCGCTAAACCTATTAAAATCTAATACCGCGTAGCACCTCCTCTGGCAGTAATAACTGCTCTGCACTTTGCTTGCATACTCTCAATGCAATTATCAGTATGTTCTTGCGGAATTTCATGCCACAGTACCGGCAATACATCCCTCAGCTGTTGCACCGCAGTAGGCCTTGGATTATAATGATCCAGCTGTTTCTGCAAAAGGTCCCATGCATGCTCGATGGAGTTGAGGTCTGGAATATCGTGGAAGAGCATGATGGGTTATTTCCCCATCTGGAAGCATCTCTAGGACAACCCGAGCACGATGCGGCCTTGCGTTGTCGTCAAAAAAAAATAAAATATTCCCGATCAACAGCATTGCGATGGTTCAGAACATGGTCCATAATGATCTCTTGGGCATAACGTTGGCCCATGAGTGTACCATTAAAGATGTGGAAGTCACTACGCCACTTTATAGAAATTCCAGCCCATTCCATAGAACCACCACCACCAAAGGCAACGACTGGTTGAGTATACTGAGCTAAGGTACGGTGTCAGGCACTACATTATACTCTTTGACGCCGCTATCATTGCTGAGACAATATCTGGACTCGTCCAAAAATAGTATATCATCCCACCGTGTCGCTTCTTGAAGCCTACGTCTTGATCTTTCCACCCGGTGTCTTCGATGAACGACAGTTCTTGCAGGAAATCTCAGGGGGTGGTATGAGGTAAGTCCTACCTCAAAGAATCGATTTCTCACAGTTTGGTCGAGCAGTTGAAAAGGGGTGCATTCTTGCATTAATTACCGGAAGTCGATCTTCACGAGGTGTTGTGATGCGAAAAAAACCACTTGCAGGACTTCTTGCAGTCTTACCTGTTTCTCTAAAGCGCGAACGGGTACGCGAAATCACGCTCTGCTTGGTTCCTAACATATCGGCAATGTCAATCTGGCGATCTCCTCTTTGGTGCAACGGCTAAATTTCGTTATACTATTGTTAAATGGTTTCTCTGCATTGTTATTTATTATTATATAAGAACACAAATGTAACACACGAATAAAACAACAATGAAAAAAAGGATCATAAAAAGACAGGAAAGATTGTTCAATCAAACCCAAACCCAAACTCGACTTGACAATAATATGGTTAAACAATTGCAACTGCATTCGATAATTTTTTGTTTTTTAACATCAAACATTGCCGCTCGCTCTAATTTATCAATCAATTCGAATATTTAAATATATCCTCCAATGCCAATGTGGAACGATTGGCTGATATGGAGTCATACAAAGTGATTTTTTAAAAAGTCAATTGCAGCAAGCCTAGAAAAAAAGCTATTCCGTTTGCAGTCAGCTGTAATGAGCTTTGAATGACATTTACCTGTATGTCAAACTGTGTGACAGTTCAAGTAGTTAAAAATTTTGGCCCAACAAAATGTGAAAATGAACAAGTATTTAGTTGCAACTGATTTGTAATTTATTAAGGTAAGTAAATTACAGGTTTTTCGTCAAGATTTCTTTCTTTCTGTTACAATTTTCATATTGTCAGATTCTAAAGCTTAATATAGACGGGACAATCCCTAGGCTACTGCAATTGACTTTTTAAAAAATCACTTTGTATCATTAGCCGGCATATATCTAATGTAAAATTAGAAACAAAATTTTTTGGAAAAAATATCAAATTTTTATTTACTAAACAGGAGACTATTAATAAACCGTAAGAGCAATAAAAAGCCAAGTCAAAGACACTCTTGGAATTTTAGAGTCTTGTCTTAGATTAATCTGTGATTATAAAGATGTAAATATAATAAATGTTTTTAACCTTCATACATTAATAATTGAAAGTTTACATTTCCAATTTTATTAGGTTATTTTTTAATAGAATTTTAATATTAACACTTTATTTCGCCAGTGCTTGTCCATACTTTTAGTTAGCTATATTCAAGGCTACATTGTCGTCTCAAGTGTTCTGTGATCCCTGAGGTCGAAATAGTGAGATTAAGCAGTTATGGTCTATGTAAATAAACATTTATTTGATATAAAATTGTTGCATACATATTTACAGAACAAAGTAAATAAAGAATTTTACCAACGGTGTTGAAAATGTTGACCATTACTTTCTAAACATAAATGCACTCCTCTCCAGAGTATCAAGGGTAAGTTCATCTAACTTTCGGGAAATAGCATTTTGTAAATCTTCTAGATTCTGTGGTCTGTTACTCAAAACACTATTTTTTAGATAAGGGAATAGGAAGAAGTTTAGAACTGTAAGATCGGGTGACCTTAGTGAAAACAAATATTTACTAATTAACCGATCATCCTAAAATTCCTGTAAAAATAGTATGACACGATTAACAGTCTGTGCTGTGGTATTATCCTGCTGGAAGTAAACATTTCTAATCATCACGAAGTTCATTGAAAAAGGGGGGTTAAGATATTCTGAAGATAATAATCGGCAGTTGTATTTTGTGCCAAAAACTTATAACCTACTCTTTTTCTTGAAACAGTGGCCCACAAACAGAACTTTTGTGAATGTAACGTTTCCTCAAACATACGGATTATCTGTTGCACATATTCTCCCACCCATTGGACACCCATTGAGATGAAACCAGGCTTCATCGCTAAACCACGTAAGATCCAATACGTCATTACTATTTATGTTGTTTATGAACGAGTGACAATAATTTCTTCAAGGTTGGAAATTACCCTCTATAAGTTGATTAACCGTTGGTTACAAATGGTTCTTAATTGTTCGGCAAGTACCGTATTTCTTGGCTTAGTTTTCTGATCGGCTTAGAAAGAATTGCTTCCATTTTCTCTAAAATTATTCACATTAATCTTGGCAGTTTGATATAAATTATTGTAAGAGCAGTTTGCAGCCTCATTCGGATAACACTGCGGAAATTCTGCGAAACAGGTTTGAAATGAATATTGCTATTCATCATTTTCATTCTTTGTACCGTTATGAATTTAAGATTATAATATGGAAATTTTATGTTGTTTTATGTTGTAATATGTAATTGTAATTACTTTTGCTGTAATCGATTAAATAAATAAATAAATAAATGTAAAGTGTTAATCATTAATGTATGACAGTTAAAAATATTTTTAATGTTTAGATCTTCATAATTACAGATTAATCTAAGACAAGACTTTAAAATTTCAAGAGTGTCTTTGACTTGGGTTTTTATTGCCCTCACGGTATTTTTATTAAAGGAGTATCCTCTTAATTTTAAAATATGATAAATAAGGATTGAGACCAAAATAGGACAAGATAATTCATATGACAAATTCTCAAGAGATCTCAAGAGTATGCGGTGATTGATGTTTAATTGATTACTGACAAAAATTATACCTACACAATATAATTATAAAGTCATTACTAAAACAAACACAGCATATGAATGTTTTTCCTGCTCCAGTTTTTTTGTTACTCGCAGGCTAACGCACACACGCAGCTAAACTGATTCCGTCTTAAATTTATTATTTTTATACTGTAATACAGAAAAAAAAAAACCTTAACTACCAGTACAAACTAAAAACAAAAAACTACAAAAAATTACTTAATTTTAGAAATTGTTATTCAAGTTTGCTTATGACATCTCAACATTTAACTTAGAGTCCTATACCAAAAAAAAAACATATATTTTTCCCATTTAATAATAAAAGAACAAAAATAGGCCATAAGAAACAATTAATTGCATTCATTTCAAATATCACTCAAAAGATATTACCAATGATTTTCGTTATATCTTTCATCTTTTATGAGAAATATGGTTGTAATGTAAAGCTAAGCACTTTACAATTGTGTTATATAAAATCATAATATTATCCAGATAATTAACTTAAATTAATTTAAAATTTTGAATCCAACTAGCCCAATTCCTGGATTCGTCGAGGAAAAGGAAGGTCCTCTATAAGAAACTGCCATACTATGATAATTGTAAATAACTTTTAAACGTATGAGACATAAATCACATTCGTTGTATCTTCTATCGCCAATATCTTTTATTATTAGTGTCATAATAAATGTTTCTACCGCCTCTTTAAAATACGAATGCTGCAATATGATATGGATGTTTAACTGCAGATACATCATCTCGACAATAAGTCCCATTCAATCTAACAATTAATAATAATTTAATAACATAATAATTTATTGAAACACCTGACGCTACAAGATTTACGTGATAATTATTAGGGAAATTTATCGCTTTGTTTTTCATTCGACAAAAAAAATGTTTAATTTAAATTGCATTAGCAGCCCCATACATCTAGATTGTTACTGCTTCATCCGCTAACCACATCTACATAAAATTCGGATTACCTGTTTAAAAAAGTGTTGCCAACATTTAAGCACTTGAATTCTCGAATTATCTATTATCTTCGCATGCACAAGTACCTTATACTATAGCCATGACCTTCATATATTTATAAGACTATGTAGTGTGGTACACAGACGGTTCACGCACGAGCAACGGAACCGGAGCTGGCGTATACGGCAGCAGACCAAGATATAGTACCTCCATATCTCTGGGCCAAACTGCCACAATATTCCAAGCTGAAACTTATGCAATTCTAGCAGCAATAGAAGAGAATATAAGAAGGAGCTACACAAACAAAACCATCCTTATTATCTCTGACAGTCAGGCAGCTTTGAAAGCACTGAACTCAAACCAGATTAAGTCAAAACTTGTCTGGAACTGCTTTCGTAGTCTCCTAACACTGGCAAACTCTAACAAGGTAAAACTTGCGTGGGTGCCAGGGCATAGAGGCATAGAAGGAAATGAAAATGAAGATAAACTAGCAAAACTAGGATCTGAGACACCGTTCACAGGGCCTGAACCTATGGTCGGCCTAACTGAACGAACAGTGAGAGGAGCAGTCAACGAATGGATCGTAACCAAACATTCGGAACATTGGAGACTCTCACCTCGACAAAGACAAAGTAAAACTATGATGGGTAACCACCCCCACAAGCTTACTAACACAGTCCTACAACTTAGTAGGACTCAAATTGGAGTAGTGACAGGACTCCTAACGGGACCCTGGCACTTCGGACAACACCTCTACAATATAGGGCTATTTAACGAAGAACCTATATGCAGACTGTGTGGCGAGGAAGAGGAAACAGCCTCCCACATAATATTCCAATGCGAAGCCCTAGCGCCCAGCGTGATCAATAAACTCCTAGACCTGATAAAGGGGACGGACCTACTTGGCAGCGACTAACGACTGAAGGGGATGCACAATAGGCCCAAGAGGCCACAGTGTTAAAGGGCAGACATAACCCTCCCCGTTATCAATCAATCAATCAAATGTACTCCTCACCAATATTTTCTCCTCGTTAAATCCTACTTGGCAGATCGTCATTTTCAAGTAAGAATTGGCGATGAACTCTCGGAAATCAAGAAAATAAACTCTGGTGTCCCGCAAGGTAGTGTCCTTGAATCACTGCTTTATTTGGTATATACCGCTGATTTACCCACAACACAAACAACAACAGGTACTTTCGCCGATGATACCGCCGTTCTCTCTTCTCACAATAGCCCAGAAACGGCTAGCCAGCAGGTACAACAGCACATTGACCTTATTAGCAAAGGGATGGAAAAATGGCGCATCTGTGCAAATGAAAATAAGACTGTCCAAGTTACATTTACACTGCGGTGTCAACTATCTCCACTAGCAATAATAAATGGTATCAAGGTTCTACAATCCAAACAAGTTAAATATTTAGGAATGCATTTGGACCAACGACTTACTTGGAAAGTGCACATAACCAAGAAGAGGAAAGAAATGAACATTAAATTCAAAAAAAATATACTGGTTACTAGGTAGAAAATCTAGTCTTTCAATTGAAAATAAATTACTGCTCTATAAAACCGTTAATAAACCTATATGGACATATGGAGTCGAACTATGGGGCTGTTCCAGTTCATCAAATGTTAATATAGTGCAGAGATTTCAATCTAAAAGTTTGCGTGCTATAATAGCTGCTCCGTGGTATGTGACAAATCAAACACTACATCAAGATCTGAAACTACCGTTTATCAGAGAGGTCATCACCAATTATGCTAAAAACCATATGCGTAAGCTTGAAACTCGTCCAAATACTATTCTCCAACCGCTAGTGGATGATACCTGCCAAAGACTACTACAAAGGCTATGGTCTACAGATATAGCAGACTAGATTGCTTAGTCATATAATACTGTCAATGTCATAATAGTATATTATGCGAGTTTCATAAGAGGGCATATTGTAGCACGCGTGGGTTTGGGGCAGACGAGCGTAGCGAGGAGTGCTCCAATGGAACAAGTGCTACAATGCCCGTTATGAAACGAGTATAATATATTGCAATATTCTACAAGTTGGTTTTTGCTGAAAAAGGAAAGAGCAGACAAAGGTGAGCTCACTTCGGCAGTTTGCTGGATTTAATTTAGAACCAAATTCAGATGAATTTTGAAAAAATAGTGAAATGAACTACGACAGACTTCAGTTCTTCTTCTCTTCTTCTTCTTAGGCCTTCGTCCTGTTTATTCTGCTTTCTACCTCTCTTGGGACTCCAACGTCCAGCTCTCTGTCCATCTTTTAAGGAGTCGACCTGGAGGCCTTCTGCTTTGTGGTTTTTGGTCTTCAACCCACTTCGCAATACTGTTTGGGTCCATTCTGTCGGTATGGTCTCTCCATTGACGTCTTCTGTGTGTCGTCCATCGGACTACTTCTTCTATTTGTAATTCTTCTCTTATATCACTGCTTCTGATTTGATCTCGCAGGGTTACTCCTTTTATTACCCTCAATGTTTTCATTGCTGTGCTTCTCATCAGTCTTTTGGTTTTAGATTTTTCAGAATCAGAATCGGTCTCACACATATTTTGGAAATCCATATTTTACTCTCCTTTGACATATATTTGTTTCTCCATATTACTTCTCTTAAGCTTCTAGAGATTATTGATGCTTTGATGGAGTTCGCTCTAACCTCCTCTATTAGGTATCTATCGCTTGATATTTGCATTCCCAGGTAGCTGAACTTCATCACTTGTTCTATTGTCTCATCGCCAGTCATCAGTTTACATCGAATAGGGTAGTTTGAAATAGCATAGACTTGGATTGCTCTGGATATGATCATGTTGAAATTTTCAGTAAATATAAATAAGAGGCGTTGTAAGTCGTCTTCGTTCTCTGCTATTAATGTAGCATCGTTAGCGTAACATAGGATTTCCAGAAATTTGTCTGCCATTTAATGATTATTTCGTTCATTATTATGTTAAACAGTGTCGGGCTTAAGTTGTCCCCTTGTTCGACCCTGACGTCTATTTCCTTTGTTAGGATTTGGTTGGCTTTGATTTGTGTTATTTATGTTTTGCTGTTTTTATTTAGGTCTTTTATAATTCTAATACATTCGTTATTTACCCCATGATGACGCAAAATGTGAATGATGTCAGATTGTCGTATTTGTCGTATGCTTGTTTTAGGTCTACCATACAGAGGAAGAGAGGTTTGCCAAATTCAATTCCTTTTTCTGTTAACTGTCTTATTATGAAAGTCGCGTCTATTGAGGCAGAATTCCTGCTCTTCTTCGCATATTCCTACCGTAAGTTCGGTTTTGTGAGCTAATATCTTCGTAAATATTTTAAGAACGGCGTTTAGCAGTGTTATTCCTCGAAAATCTTTGGTTCTTTTTTTATAGGGACAGTTATACTCGTTCTCCATCCTTCTGGAATTCTTCCTATTTGTGTGATTTTCTGTAGGAACTTCGTTATTTCTTCTTTAATAATTATTCCTCCGTTTTTTATCATTTCATTACTGATGCCATCTACCCATGCTGCTCTTCTGTTTTTTATATATTTCTGTAAAATATGTTGTCCATTTTTCTAGGATAATTGTGGCTACTTGCGTCTCCTCGTTCATTGGCCTCATTCTGCAGGTTTCTTTTTTGGAGATGATTTTCTGGCGGTACTTACAAAAGATTAAGACGTGTTGTGTTGCTGCGTTTGCTGATGTCAGTACTCTTACGTCTAAGATCTCTTTCGAATATATGTTCCGCTTAGTTATTATCAAGTCTATAATCGATCTTCGACCTCTTAAATTCGTACAGGTGTATTAGTACTGGGGTTTGTGGTTAGAATAGGTGTTGTCAATGTGTAGTGTTTGTTGAGCGCATGTTGTTAGTAACATTTCCCCATTGTCATTTACGTCTTCATTGAATCTCTACATCACTCCTGGTATAGCTATGTTGCCAATTCTTGAGTTGAAATTCCCCATCAGGAATATTTTTCGTTTCCGTATATCCTGTTTATTGTTTCTTCTAATTTATCAAAGAAGTTGTCTCTTTCTTCCCCCCGTTAATTTATGTCTGGTGCACATATGCTTATGGTGTTTAACATTTCGTTTTCCATTTTGAGGGTAACCCGCATAATAGTGTCGTAAGTATACTGTACGTCGAACGTTGACGAGTGGCTAAGTTCAGTTGACGAATATGCAGAATTGTATGGATGGTCAATCAGTTCTTCGAGTCTTTTATGTATTAAGATGCCAGCTCCCGATCTTCTCTTTACTGCTATAGAACAGTGTGTAGTTGTTGTATCTCACGTTCCCTTTTCATTTCTTTTTTGGTTTGCGATAACGAGCATATGGCGATTCGATGTTTGTCCATCTCCAATAGAATTTCCTCGTCTTTTCCGTTCCATGATGTTACATTCCATGTGGCTAGGCGTATGGTATTTTTCTTTTTCCATTCTCATTTCCGTTTTCTCGCCGTGTCCTTATTCCGGGTGATTCGTCCTTGTTCCGAGGCTTGTTTGGCAGTACTGTGAGCAGTATTTCTGTACATCTCCAGGAGGTTGCTAGCCCGTTCCAGAGATGTCCCTCCTCCTCTATTCGGGCTTGAGGCCGACAGCAGCACCACCAGGCTACTCAATTTACCCAGCAGTGATGCAGGTGGAGTTAAACTTCAGTTCAAATGAATTAACTGCAATTTGCAATATTTTAGGCATCGATTATAAAGGCGACAACGATGCAGTTATAAGAAGAATTTTGACGTATTTGACCGATCTAAATTTCTTAAACCAGGAACAGCAAATTGATGGCGATAAAAAATAAAAATAGGTGGTACCCAAAGCCAACATTTACTGGGACAGCAGCAGCAAGCAGTGTTTCAACTTCCATTTACTATGTCTTTTAGAGATATGACAAATTTCCAGTGGAAACATGGATTTCAGATTTTAAGAAAAACGTTGTGATCATGGAATGGAATGATTTACAAAAATTAATGTTTGCTAAAAAACTCTTTGCCCAAGGTGAACGTGATAGCCACATTCGGAATGTTGAAAACTCTACGCTAGAATAATTTTTAATAAAAGTTAACAGTGCTCAGCGCCATCAAATGTTATTACTGAGAAAGATGCGACGACGTGAAACGGTTCAAGAATATTTCCTAATCATGAAGGAATTGGCAGCAAGAGGTACAGTTGAATCCGAAGCACTAATCAGTTATTGTATAGTGGAAGGGATTACTGATGATATAAACATAAAATGTTTTTGTATGAAGCTACAATGTTAAGGAAATTAAGGTTAAGGTGCACGTTTATACAAAAGTGAACAGTCGAACAGTAACACCTAATTTAACAGTTAAACCTAACTAGAGAAGAAAGTGACACCAGTAGTTTTCTGCAAGCCCTCATCAGACAGTAAAAGGAGGTATAGTGGACCTGCCAAAAACTTCAACTGCAATGGCATTTGCATTTGCATTTTACATCTTCGTGTGCCAAACCGAAGAGAGCATGGGGTTCCTGCTACATATGTGGGTAAATGGACCATTTTAAGTATAATTGTCCAAGCAGAAATACTCAGCCAAGGGGGCAACCAAAGAC
>JABXWE010021370.1:0-13033 GCA_014611495.1 Limonius californicus | reverse complement strand
CGACGGTATTTCCATTCAACGTTATTGTTATTCACCTGCTGGAATTCGACGCTATTGATGTACCGATTTCATTTGTTTCATACTCAATCTTATTGCATTCGATCTTTTTTCATTTGACATGTCAATAAAATTCAATCTTTCGGCAGTTTCGTATTCAATGTTTCTACAGTCAACGGTATTTCCAATAAACGTTATTGTCATTCGCCCGTTTGAATTCGACGGTATTCATGTAACGTTTTTATTTGCTATTTCAATATTCGATGTTATTGGATTCAATCTATGTTCAATTGAGATGCCAATAGAATTCAACTTTTCAACATTTTCATATTTGATGATTCTACAGTCGACGGTATTTCCATTCAACGTTATTGTTATTCACCTGCTCGAATTCGACGCTATTGATGTACCGTTTTCATTTGTTTCATACTCGATCTTATTGCATTCGATCTTTTTTCATTTGACATGTCAATAAAATTCAATCTTTCGGCAGTTTCTTATTCGATGATTCTACAGTCGACGGTATTTCCATTCAACGTTATTGTTATTCACCTGCTCGAATTCGACGCTATTGATGTACCGTTTTCATTTGTTTCATACTCGATCTTATTGCATTCGATCTTTTTTCATTTGACATGTCAATAAAATTCAATCTTTCGGCAGTTTCTTATTCGATGATTCTACAGTCGACGGTATTTCCATTCAACGTTATTGTTATTCACCTGCTCGAATTCGACGCTATTGATGTACCGTTTTCATTTGTTTCATACTCGATCTTATTGCATTCGATCTTTTTTCATTTGACATGTCAATAAAATTCAATCTTTCGGCAGTTTCTTATTCGATGATTCTACAGTCGACGGTATTTCCATTCAACGTTATTGTTATTCACCTGCTCGAATTCGACGCTATTGATGTACCGTTTTCATTTGTTTCATACTCGATCTTATTGCATTCGATCTTTTTTCATTTGACATGTCAATAAAATTCAATCTTTCGGCAGTTTCTTATTCGATGATTCTACAGTCGACGGTATTTCCATTCAACGTTATTGTTATTCACCTGCTCGAATTCGACGCTATTGATGTACCGTTTTCATTTGTTTCATACTCGATCTTATTGCATTCGATCTTTTTTCATTTGACATGTCAATAAAATTCAATCTTTCGGCAGTTTCTTATTCGATGATTCTACAGTCGACGGTATTTCCATTCAACGTTATTGTTATTCACCTGCTCGAATTCGACGCTATTGATGTACCGTTTTCATTTGTTTCATACTCGATCTTATTGCATTCGATCTTTTTTCATTTGACATGTCAATAAAATTCAATCTTTCGGCAGTTTCTTATTCGATGTTTCTACAGTCGATGGTATTTCTATTCACCATTATTATCATGCGCCTGTTTGAATTCAAGGGTACTGATGTAACGTTTTCATTTGTTGTTTAAATATTCAATGTTATTGCATACGATTTTTTTCTTTTGGCCTTCCAATATAATACAACTTTTCGGCAGTTTCGTATTCGATTTTTCTACAGTCGACGATACTTCCATTCACCATTATTATCATTCGCCTGTTTGAATTCAACGGTTCGAGGTAACGTTTTTATTTGTTATTTCAATATACAATATTCGATGTTACTGCATTCGATGTTTCCTCATTCGACGTACCAATAAATATCGATCTTTCTGTAGTTTTGTATTCGATAGTATTTGCATTCGACGTCGTTTTCATTCGTCTGTTTGAAATAGACGGTATTGATATCAAGTTTTTATTTGATGTAACAATATTTGATGTTGCTACATTCGATCATTTTTAATCGACATTGTAATGAACATAATTCATTCAACATGTTTATATCGAGTCGACGTTTCTTCTTTTTGACGTTATTGTCTTCGCCTGCTTGAATTCGATGTTAAGCTTCTGTTGTTCTTTCAATGTCAGATGTTGCTATTATTGATTTTCCTTTTTTCGACATGACATTGAATATAATTTATGCAACCTTTTCATATTGGATGTTCGTTATATTCATCCGATGATGTTGTCATTCGGTTGTTTGAATTCGATGGTAGGTACTGATATAAAGTTTTTTCCAATATTTAATCTTTTTTTTGACATGGCAATAAATATAATTTATTTGACGTTTCATATTCGATGTTCTTGCAGTGGACGTTATTTCAGTTCGACATTATTTTCGTTTGCCTGTTTGAATTCGAAGGTATTAATGTCAACTTTTTAATCGGCGTTTCAATATTCGATGTTACGGATTCGCTTAATACAACTTAGCAATGCTTATAATTTATTCGACATTTTCGTATTTGATGTTTCTATAGTCGATGATATTTTCATTCGACTTTATTTTTATTCGTCTGTTTGAATTCAAAGGAACTAATATCAAGTTTTGATTTGATCTTTTAAAGTTCAACGTTCCTGCATTCGATCTGTTCCTTTCGATATAGTGTAACGTTACAGACCCTTGTGTTGTGTTTTAGCTTGCTTAATTGTCGGGGATCGTCGTGATTCTTCGTGATCGTCTTAGGTTCGGATCTAGAGTAGTTGAGTGAAATAAAACACCAGCGAGGTTTAATACATTTATTGAAGTCAATATTAACTGCAGACAGTGCAATTTAACTACCTCCGGTATTCACCTGTTCAGGCTAGGAAACTGCAGGAAACCTTAGCCGAGGTAGGGCGACGTGGTCTCAAGTACGAAGGTTTACAACTATTGTCTATTGGTACAATAACACGAAAGACTAACGATGGAATTATGGGCCTGTTTATCTAAAGGTACCAGGTGGGTGATTAAGGAACTTGAAGCTGCAGCTGAGATACCTCAAAGCGCAATTATCGATGGAAGCCGTAAGCTGCTGAGATACCTCAAGCGCTGGCAGGTAAAAGGTTAAAGGAACTAGGTGCTGCTGCTGAGATACCTCAAAGCGCAATCACCAAGGGGAGCCGTAAGCTGCTGAGATACCTGAAGCGCTGGCAAGTAAAGGGTTAAAGGAACTAGGTGCTGCTGCTGAGATACCTCAAAGCGCAATCTCCTAGGGGAGCCGTATGCTGCTGAGATACCTCAAGCGCTGGCAGGTAAAGGGTTAAAGGAACTAGGTGCTGCTGCTGAGATACCTCAAAGCGCAATCACCAAGGGGAGCCGTAAGCTGCTGAGATACCTCAAGCGCTGGCAAGTAAAGGGTTAAAGGAACTACACTGTTATTTTTAAAAGTAGGTTATTCTACTTCTAGAGGTGTTAGTTATATCCCACCTTAAGGTGTTTTGCAAATACCTTATAGTAAGGTAGAATATAGTTATTTTACCTCAGCATATGTTTAATATACCTTAAGTGTAGGTATAAAATTCTGCCTTTAAAGGTACAACCACGTGCGTTAAGGAAGAATTCATAACTAACTTAGAGGTAGAAAAACCAACCTAAAGGTATTTTTAAATAACTGCAAGGTATAAAATTTTTCGTTTAGGTAGATATATATGCCTTATTAAGAATAAACTACTACCTTCAATAATTCTAACAATTCTACCTTAGGGTAGAATACAACACTCTGAGGTATATTTTTCACCTTCAAGGAAGTATAAAATGCTTCTCTAAAAGGTATAAAACTTTTCATTTAGGTAAATATAATATGCCATTGAGAATAAATTTCTACCTTCAATAATTTTAACAAATCTACCTTAGGGTAGAATACAACACTCTGAGGTATATTTTTTTCATTTAGTTAAAAAAAGAAATATAAAATAATCTTATATTTATTTACAAACAACCATTACAACAATTTGTTTAAAACTATCGCTATTTGTGCTCTGTATTGTACAAGCGGTTCCTCCAGTTGGCACACATTGGAGCCAAGAAAACATAAAGTTTTTTTTGTCCCTTTGGGGTATTCTAAATTAAACAAGAAAATCACTGCCAAAATCGGTTCTACAACTGAAGTAAATGTCTGTTTGGCAGATCTTCATGTTTTCCACACACACACATAAAATCCCGCGCCTGTGGCAAACCAAGCGTTGCTATCTGTCGTTGCCGGCACAATACAAGGAAGTATTCCGGGTTCCTGAAATTATAAGAACAATTAATAAAAAGATAAACAGTTTTATTTTCCATGCCAAAACTATTATTGACAATTTTAGATTTCTTACGAAATAGGGCTTGAATCAAATTGGTTACAAGCAAAATGAGACATGAAATGTCAATAAATTTAATGCAAACTTCTGATCTGGTATGACATTCACGACCACCACTCCATTTTTTACTAACCGTTTGTTTTTTAATTCCAAATTTCACAGAAACAAGTTAATTTAACCTCTATCTCGTAACTAATCTACAAAATTTTTCACGTTTGGGGGTTTGAGAGGGTATTGTGTGGTTGCAAACTTACGTGTTTAATCAGCTGTAGAGCGTCTTCCTCAAATAGTAGTGGCAACAAAACAAGAAACGATTCTCTCTGAATATCTGAAAAAACAAAATGGAAATTGTATGCTGTGTCGTTACTGTTGCGATATTGTACATACCACGAAGATTTAAGTGGTTTCCTTGGTCCACTTCTTTATATTTTACTTGGTATTTGGCATCACCCAACATGATCATAATCTTCAATTTCCGCTCTTCTGTAAAGAAGCTGCTTATCTCTATTTGGATATTTTTTTTATAAAACCGTTCACAGTCTTTTATTAGCTAAAAAGAAATATGCGTTAAAATCAGTATTCCATTTTCAAGACGGTTTCTCTTACTTGATCCGCCCATTTTAAGCACGGGAAGATTTCCAGCATCTCCTCAATAAGCTTATTATTCGTATATAGGTTGTGACAATACGCCTTGGTCCAGCTCATTCTATCGTCCATAATATCATAATATTATTTAAAATGTATAATACGTATAACAATAACAGATTTGCTCAAACTTACCTATACATCCAGATGCACTTCTAAAGAAGTCAGGAATGCTAAAGACACTTTGAAAACAATTAATAACAACTTGTGCAGTGTTGATAAGGCAGGCGGGTTACTGTTCCGTTTCTGTGAGACAATACCTTAAAATTTTAAAGGCGAAACACGAAATGGTGGGAGGCCGCATCTGTTAGTAAGAGAATATTCGGCTTTTAAAGCTATTTAAAAGATATTAACAGCGGAGATAGATATATACAGTTACTATTTTGGACATCTACTACCTGAATGACAAGAATTTTAATCTTTGGGTTACTCTAACAAAGCAATGAGCATTTCCAAGAAAAACAACTTTCTCAAAACGTCACAGCAAATTATCTAATATTAAAATTCTAAGCGCCTGTTTCGATATATTCCCTAACGGGATACACTTTTGCACCCATAATAAAAAATGTTCCAGCAGTTCCAGCCCTAAGAAAAATCTCTGTAAAAGAGCCACACATAACATTTTAGTAATTCATTTTACATTGTTTTAGAGTATTAGTCTTAATTGCATTAACTCAAATAATATGCACTCAAATCAGCAAAAGTTAGTATTTTCTTTAGTAAATGGAGTTTTCTTGCAATACATATTTGCTATATTTTGAAAATTGTTGGAGTTGACTTTTTATTTCTGCTTTATTTAAGTATTATTTATAATTTTGAAGTGCTGCGAAAATAAGTCCGCTCAGTTTTCTTGAAGTGGGGTAATTTATTAAAGAAAATATTAACGTTCTCCGATGTGAGTGCATACAGAATGCAACACATAAAGTGTCCTAAGCGTATTTCTCGCTTATTTGAAGATATACGAAAAAACTGCTTACTATGTAAATTAATTATGGCAAATTTAGATATTGAAACATAGTATCCATATAATATTTGGACTTCAGGTTTTGAAGGAAATGATATCAACTTTTGTTTTTTAAATAGCATGGTATATTTTATTTTACTCTGTTTTGTAGAGAATTTTTTCTCTATTCAACCATCTTAAATAACCATACCCTTACATAACATAAGTTTAAAATATCACCAACAAAAATAAAGTAAGGTAAAGTCCAGGCGATGATTTCGCTCATATTTTCAAAAGATACTGTAAACCTCAAAGTAGAATAAAATACCTTGTATCCGATAATTTTATACCATAAGGAAGAAATTTATAAATTTACCTTAAGGTGCAATGATGTTCCTAAAGGGGTATTATATTATATCTTTACTCTACACCTCAAAGTGAAATAAAATACCTTAATCCGGTAATTTTATATGATGAGGTAGAAGTTTATAAATGTACCTCAAGGTACAATGTTGTTCCTAAAGGGGTATAATATTATACCTTCACTCTAAACCTCAAAGTAGAATAAAATACCTTGCATCCGGTAATTTTATACCTTCAAGTAGTTTATTCTAAACTTACCGTAAGGTACAATATTTTTCCTAACGGGTTATTATATAATACCCCTGCAAGGAGAATAAAACACCTTAGCTTCCGGAAAGGTTGATTAAACGGAATAAATACCTTGAGGTATTCTTTCATTCCTCTACAAGATTGTTTTACCTCTGAAGGTAAGAAAAACTACCTCTCCATTTTACTTCTACCTCTTTTCAACCTTTAAAAATAACAGTGTAGGTGCTGCTGCTGAGATACCTCAAAGCGCAATCACCTAGGGGAGCCGTAAGCTGCTGAGCTACCTTAAGCGCTGGCAGGTAAAGGGTTATAGCAAATTGTAAGGGAACAGTACTTCTTGACGTTTAGATCAAGAATTCCTTTCATGACAACCTACTCCTGCTTTTATAGGCCAAAAGCGGGTGCCGGAACGTGAGAATTTACCCATTGGAAAATTAATTTGACGCTGCATTTATTTAGGTCCCAATAATATTTAGTTAAAATTTACTTATGTGAGTATTTATCAAGAGGCAGTTGAAAGAACCTAATCTCCAGCCCCAATAAATCTCGTATTTAATTAATACGTTTCTGTGGGAAATCCTCGCCGGAAGGTTGGATTTACTAAGAGACCATTCTTTGTTTATTGACTAATGACAATGTTCGTTATTAAAATATATAAACCTTTTCCCAAACTACCCCATTTCTAGAACCAACACACATTTTTATCGCTCCATTAATTTTGAAACTAATTTCGTAAAAAAAAATTAAACGATTAGCTCTTGAAAAATCTTACGGATCAGACTAAATAATTTAGCATTTTAATCAACACGTCTATGCGTGGAATTTCACCCATAAGGGTTTAGTTCGGCAAAAAAAGTAATAATTTAGGCAGATTATGGCTACTCTAAACTAACAATTTATCACAAGAACAGACCGCGCTAAAAACAGCTGTTGTGGAGAATCCTACGTACTTGAACTCACTAATTCGAAGTCATATTTTTACCTGCAATAAAATAGCTGCAAGAAAGACGCTGCAAACAAATATTTTCAAAATGGAATTATAACATTCAACTATGGAATGTGTATTTGTTTCATAATTCCATTCATTGTACATGAAAGTGGATATTTATTTTGTGGTTGTTGCCCTCATAAATTAAGTGCCCGTAAAGGACAGCCCCTTTACAAAAAATAAATATGTGTGACGGAACGGCCGTTCCAAAGATCATTGAAGCGTGATTTCCAAACTCCAACTAATATTCATTAGTATTTAGTTACATTTAACATGAAATCTTTATGCGAGTATAGATTAAAAATGAAAATTATGAGCATAATGTTCCAAAGTCCGACTATCGGTAATAATATACATATATAATGGCAAATGCGGTCCGCTACAATAGCAATGAATGTAAGCCATTTAGTTTCGTATTCGATGCTCCTGCAATGGTCATTATTTCTATTCTACTCTATTTGCGTTTGCCTTTTTGAATTCGAAGGTGTTCATGACACGTTTTTATTTTTTCTTCAATTATTTGATGTTATTGCATTCAATCTTCATTCATTTGAAATTGTAATGAATATAATGCATTTGACGGCTTCGTATTCGATGTTCCTGCAGTCGACATTATTTCCATTCCACCTTATTGTCATTGGCCTATTTCAATTTGGCGATACGAATATCAAGTTTTTATTTCTTCTTGCAATATTCAGTGGTGCTATACTCCATGATTTTTCTTCAACATATCAATAAATATACATTATTTGGCGGGTTCCCACTCAGCCTTCTTCCTAGTTACGATATTTTCATTATTTTACGTCACTGCAATCAGCTTCTTTTTTATTGGATCGTTTTGTATTCCATTTTTTCCAATCGTCATTAATATCGTCAAAAAAAAACATGTTCGTGTGTTGTTTCGTTTTTCATTAAATAACGCAAAGATTTATAATTTTACAAGCAACAATCAACAACTGTATTACTCAATTTACAAGAGATGTTGAAAATGCTTGCCTTCTTCTTATAAGCACAAAACAGCTCGACGTCCAATGTTTTCGAAGCTTTTTGCAATAATTCTGGTGTTATTGCATTACATGCAGCTACGATTTTTTCTTGTAGTTCGACTAGAGTATAAACAAGAGCTTTAAGTATTGAGTTTTTCGGGAGCGAAGCAAGAATTAGTCTAAAGGAGTAAGATTGCAAGATTTTAAAAGCCAAAAGTCTGCTGAAATTATTCTGTCCCTCAAAAATTGTTAGATATTCCAGAATAGTTCGAGCTACATGAGGTTGCATTATCTTGCTGTAAATATCTATGTTCCAGTTCGTCAGCATAAAGCTAGTTGATGAATCTTTGTGGGATGATATTTTGGTATCGTTCTACATTTACCATGTTCTCAAAAAACATAGCACCGATAATCCTTCTTCATAATAAAACTGCCAAAACACCTATTTGAGAAAAATGTAAAAAGGCTTCACGAATGAAATGGGGGTTATCATGCGTCACATTAGCATCCATTGAGAATTCATGTATTAGTTTAAGTAAAACCAAGATTCATCAGAGAAAAAGGTCAAGTACAAAATGTTATTATCGTTTAAATGTTCAAGCAGCCAGTTACAGTATAAAACTCTTAAGTGGTATGAAAAAGTTCTGCATCACCCAAGAAAATAATTATTTCTTGAAGTTTAGTTACATTTTTGGCACAGTTTCCAAAAAGTTATTTTCAAATATTTGATTTTAATGACTATATCAACAACTTATCTCTTAATTAGGTACTTAGAACCCCATACAAAACAATTAAGGCAAGTTCTTTTCTAAAATTGATAATCCACAGTTATTAGAGTAATCAGCAAATATTCTCATGCGGGAAAAATTGAAGATGGCCAAAAAACATCAGTGAGAGACGACAATGTATTGCGTAGGACGAGGCTGGCAAACAGAAGTCTGAACTTGGCAAATTTAACCAAAATATGGTCCGAAGCTACTGGTGTAAGTGTATGCACTTCTACTGTAAGACAGAGACTTCTTAAATCTGGATTTAGAGGTTGCCAAGCCCGGAAGAAACTCCTCCTATCAGAAAAACAAAGGCTTCACCGCCTGAGATGGGCAAAGGATCATCGCCATTGGGCCCCAGAACAATGGCAGAAGGTATTATTTAGTGATGAATCTACTGTTAACATTAACAATCATGCTGGATAGAAGATTTCGTAGAGAACAGTTTTCACGATAGTGTGTTCTGTCAACAATTAAATATCCAACCTTTGTCATGATATGGGGCTGCATGTCTGCTGAAGGTGTTGGTAAACTGCATGTTGTATCTGATGATGGATGTAACCAAATACATTCATTTATTGATTTCCTACAGGAGAAGGTGCTACCTAGTGGAATAGAGTTATTTCCTGACAGAACAATCTTTTAAGATGATAATCCTCTTTGCCACAAAGCAAAAGTTGTTAAATCCTGGATTTTGACCGATAAAGTTAAAGGAATAGACTGTCCAGCACAATCCCCAGACTTAAATCCTATACAAAACTTATGGCAGAGGAAGTCTAACATTATTTCAAGAAAACAGCCCACAAAAAAAGTGAAATTAATCGAATCTTTAATTGATGCCTGTTATCGCTGCATTATGAAGGAAAAATTACAAAAACTGGTGAATTCTATTCCAAAAAGCTGTGAATTAGTTATTAAAATCAAAGGACGGCCTATTTAGTACTGAAACAGTTTAAAATTAGTTAGTGTGTATTGTAATAAACATTTAGGTGTAGACTACATAATGTATCTACAATTTTTCTGTTTTTAATAAATTTTATATACTTATCGAATTGTTTTCGTCTTTTTAGGGATCAACATTTGGACTATTATTACCTATTACTAGTATTGTCCTTAAGGACCTGTATTATATTTGCAATGACGAAATGGAAAATATTTGAAAAAAGTGGGTTGAAACTGCAATTTATCTTATTTGTGCCACTGATGCAGAACTTTTTCACACCACTGTATGTTGTAATCTGGAAGTAACGGCTCTTGAATCGTTTATAATCTACATGGATACATTTCTAAATCTACCTTTAGGCGAGTACCATAACTAAGATCAATTTTTTGAGCAAGCTTTCTGATCAATTTAGGTGGCTCATCTTGCATTAGAATTCTAACTTCGTCATTTTGTTGCTCAGTTGTAACAGATGGTCTACTAGTTTTCTGTTTATGTACCTAATACGCTACCCTCTGAAGGTTGCCACCGAACGTTCTACTTGCTGAAAAAAGTCATTCTTCCATACTACGACATCGGGAAATTTCACCCTAAATTCGTTTAAGCAAGCACATGCTGAATCAATCCAATCACCATTGTTCAATCGTTGTCCATTTCGAAAATGCGACTCTATTATAAAATTTTGTGTTGTTTTAATATCAGCTTTAAATACAGTTTTAAATTTTACAACGCCAGTAATTAATGCTATAGCCGAATAATTATAAAGTTTTACTTTTCATAATTTTCCAGGGCTATGCAGTTACTCCTCTCCTGCTTCTCGCATACCAATAAAATGGCGAACAATAGAAGCAAACAAACACAATCAGGGCTACCAGATGTGTAGAAAAATTTGTAAGCAACTCTGATAGTGGAAACTTATAATTAAATATTTCAGCAAGGAAACGGTTTCCAAAGGCTTTGGAAAAAGTTAAAAATGTTGATGAAGAGCGCGAAAACATTGCCGTGTTAAACAAGCAAAGCAAACCAATTTCTCATAAAACTAATTTCAATGAATTGCAAAACCATTCTCTTGAATTATTTTATATCTAATAACATTGTAGTAAGCAATATTTTTGATAGTTTCATTTTCAATATTCAGGATTGCTCGTTATTCAAGAAGATTCTAGCCAATTGTTGAACGCAAATTATGTTTAAACATGAGGAACATTTTAAATAAAATGAATACGTTTGGAAAAACACACTGCAGCTGTCCGTTAAAACACAATTAAATAATATCTTTCATGTGGTTTTTCCAAATTTTACTGTGATACTAAAGATTGAAATTAAATCTCACAAACTTGTTTGGTGTCGTTCGAAGTATACATTTCTTCCAGTCAAAATTTTTGAATTTCCAAGGGTTCATAAACCTCTTGTTACTAGCTCGACATCGCTGTAGAGTTTATAAATTTGTTTTAAAGTATGCACTGATTCTGTTGGTTCTTTTTGATTTTCCATTCAAGGGTATTTCTTCTAAATTATCAGAGGTGTAATTAATTTCACATGCTTGTCTACAAACAATTATAAAACAGAAAGTTTTTTCTTTGAACAGATATTCAAAACCATGCTTCGACGTTTTGTTAGCGGTAGTCGGTAATATTCATTTTTATACTTATGTATAGAAAACCTACACAAACAGATCAGATCATAATATCATAGGACTCATATCACCATAAAACACATAAATTAGCAGTCTATAGGTCATTGATACGTAGAGCTGTATCAGTTTCCTCTAAAGTCTAAGTAACAACGATTATACCAAAGAGATTTCGATTATTAAACAAATTGCACACAGTAATGGATACAACAAAAAACAACAAAACAAAAGTGTGATAGACACACTAATCAAAAAGAAAGATTATAAATTAGCAATTCAAAGAATATATTCTAAAGACCACTCTGAAAATATTAAATATATTGTAGCGTTACGGACCCTTGTGTTGTGTTTTTAGCTTTTTATTCGTCGTGATTCTTCGTGAACGTCTTAGGTTCGGATCTAGAGTAGTTGAGCTAAATACGTGAAATAAAACACCAAAGAGGTTTAATACTTTTATTATCATCAATATTAAACTGCAGGCAGTGCAATTTAGCTACCTCCGGTATTTACCTGTTCAGGCTAGGAAACTGCAGGAAACCTTAGCCGAGGTAGAGCACCGTGATCTCAAGTACGAAGGTTTACAACTATTGTCTATTGGTACAATAACACGAAAGACTAACGATTGAATTATGGGCCTGTTTATCTAAAGGTACCAGTTGGGTGATTAAGGAACTCGAAGCTGCAGCTGAGATACCTCAAAGCGCAATCATCGATGGAAGCCGTAAGCTGCTGAGATACCTCAAGCGCTGGCAGGTAAAGGGTTAAAGGAAATTGATGCTGCAGCTGAAATACCTCGAAGCGCAATCATCGATGGGAGCCGTAAGCTGCTGAGATACCTCAAGCGCTGGAAGGTAAAGGGTTAAAGGAACTAGGTGCTGCTGCTGAGATACCTCAAAGCGCAATCACCAAGGGGAGCCGTAAGCTGCTGAGATATCTCAAGCGCTGGCAGGTAAAGGGTTAAAGGAACTAGGTGCTGCTGCTGAGATACCTCAAAGCGCAATCACCTAGGGGAGCCGTAAGCTGCTGAGATACCTCAAGCGCTGGCAGATAAAGGGTTATAGGAAATTGTAAGGGAACAGTACTTCTTGACGTTTAGATCAAGAATCCCTTTCATGACAACCCACTCCTGCTTTTATAGGCCAAAAGCGGGTGCCGGAACGTGAGAATTTACCCATTGGAAAATTAATTTGACGCTCCATTTATTTAGGTCCCAATAATATTTAGTTAAAATTTACTTATGTGAGTATTTATCAAGAGACAGTTGAAAGAACCTAATCTCCAGCCCCAATAAATCTCGTATTAAAATACTACGTTTCTGTGGGAAATCCTCGCCGGAAGGTTGGATTTACTAAGATTCTTTGTTTATTGACTAATGACAATGTTCGT
>JABXWE010021369.1:0-26976 GCA_014611495.1 Limonius californicus | reverse complement strand
TTCAGTTTCAAATAAAGGTGTGATCACCATTAATCTTAGGAACCAAGTTGTATCACTTTCAATTTTCATGATCCAACCGTGATCGTTTAACATAGGATTTATTATTGCAGGCGGTTTTAGACGTATTCAGAAAGCTAAAGAATTGTAGAATATAAACAAAAATTAATGTGATATGTTTATTACATATTTGAAGAATCAGAACAATAAATTATACTAAGCTAGTTGAATCTGTAGGCTGCGCCCAACGGTTTGTATATTAACTTTTATAAGACAAATAAATTCTGCAGAATGTGAGATAGCTATGTTTTCTATATGTATAAGTCGCTGAAATGCTCAAAGACAGCTGTGGGCCTGAGAGACTATCTCCTCTAAGAAAGGTTGTAAATAGCAAATTAACAGCATCGCCGGTACTCTACTACGACTGTGTTTTATATGTTGTAATATACTGATCAAATTCCAATACTCTGTTTTGTCATGCAAAGAAGAAACACTTGTTTTATATTTCTAGTATTCATATTTTTGGTATTAAGAGAGTACTGGTATATCAGTAATACCTTGCCTTACATTTGATAATTGCATAACGAAATGTCCACTTATTAATATTACTGGCGATAGTTCGTGCAACTTGATACTACTTGAATATACTTAGTACAGATTGGATATTTTCAGTAAACTACAGACCAAACTAAAGTTATTTATGAAGAGCAACTTCCGTTGAAAACGTTCGCAAACGAAGCTTTTGTTTAATGAAATTGTTTTTTACTAAACTGTTGAATTGTAAATTGTTGTCATAAACATTACTGCGACCGTTGCTTCTATGTTTAATTTGATTAGGAAATACAACACTCTAATTACATCTAGTACCTAGTCATATAAGAATTTATATTTTGGAGTAGAAACTGATTCCAACGATATGCTTCCAACGAAAATAGTTACAGGAATGGTAAGTCCTGATAGACTGGTTTCCCAGAATAGAACTGTATAGTGTATAGCTCAACTTTCTTTAAAAATTATGTGAAAGTGAAAGTGTCGTGTGGTCGTCAACTGCGCGATGTTCACCTCATTGCTCCATACCATCAGATTGGATGAGTAGAGATTCTGACCCTCTGCATTACCTGCGGTATCTCTCTGTGGGATGCTAAGTCCACACTGATCTTGTAACCCCATTATACATATTTAATATTCCATACGAAAGAGCTTTCTGGAATCCTCTATTTCATACATATTTACGTTTTATAAGATTCCGGGCAAAATATTTGTTACTCTTTCGTAATTTTCATCAATCTGAGTCAACCATTAAAGGACTTGTCGATGAGCCCTTTAACATTTAAACATTTATAAAACAATGTAATGTACTTTTAGGGAAGACAAACAGAATATGTATAATAATATTAAAATGTAACTATTATTATTGTATTGTTTGTACAATTTATATATACAATTAAGAGACAATTTAAAAAAGCTAAAAAAGCATTTATACGCCAATAAATCTGGTTCAATTTTAGTTAAAGCTACATGAAACACAAAATATTATACGCAAAATCATCTAGCAGTAAAATATGCAACCGCATACAAATCCGAATTTTGTTCATTATGTACAACGACATATTCTTTCTGTACGTGATATAAACTGAACCTACAGAACATGCACCATATATTTCCCAGGATTTTAATGACTGTTTACATTTTTTTCAGGTGTACATTTGGGGTCGCCATCACCCTCTGACAAGCCTTACCGAGCAGCGGCACATTATACGATGATTCAACATCCCTCCCAAAACGAACTTCATCGATGACAAATGCAAACACCATAAACCAACATAAAAACCAACACTTCGAAACGTAACCTTTCATTTGAAACAGTTACTTGAAATAGCTTAATGGTCGAAGAACGCGAATCTGGTATATGTCATTCATTAAAACGGTCACGCAGTACGTTTAACAAGCACGTGTAAACCATCTCAGTGTCTGTATCAGAAAGTAATCGTTAAAAACCGTGACACGAGTTTGTTTAAAATCCGCCAAAAATAATAAATAGGGTTCGCAAATTCCCGTTCCCGGACGGGAACGTGCGTGTGTCCGACCTACCGCGTTTCTTGAAAAACGGAGCACTGGGCGACTAAAAAACTCCGAAGAGCAATGACATAAATCTATGGTGAAAATGTAAACGAAGTTCGTGCAAATGTAGAAGCTGGGTACGATGCCCTCGAAGAAGCAGTACGATTTGGTTCAGAATGACGATTACGACACGAGGATACCTTTGCACCCCGATGAAGCTTTCCATCATGGAATTACCTTCAATGCTAAGGTAATAAATGCCACATGACCTCTTAGTTTAATAGATTGTTTTTAATAGAAATTGCGGATCGTTGATTAAAGTAAAACGCGCTTTGTTGCTTTGTGCAATATATCTGGAAATTACGAGATATGATTCATTCATTCTTTCTAGTAATGGAGTGACTGAGAACGTTGGCTCAGTAATTAACATACTATTGGAATTTATCTATCATTCATTACTTCGCATTGCCAATGCTAATTATCATTATACAAGGTCTTCCCGCCTTTATGCACAAAGAAGTCAACCATAACTTTCCGTTTTTCGTAACGGAATATGGTAGTACTACTAATATTAACGTAATGAAGAAAAATTTGAAGCGTTTTTTAATTTGGCATCACTACACCGGGAGTAACACATTTCCTGCCTTTAAGGAACCAAAAACTTGGGTACTGTCACTAGTTACAATGGAAGGTGTCGTACTTTTGATTTTCAGGAACCACCTTAATAGCTAAGTTACTTATTCATGGGATTTTTAGTTTTAAAGGACAACCTTGAATGACTATCTGGGGGTAACGCCTTGGGATAATAATTGGCGGCTGAAGCGTAATCCTTGCCATATTTTCTTGGAATGCCTAGCTAAAGTACTAGCAGTTGTATGTGCTACTCCTCTGAGGTGTTGTAGTGCTATAAAGTATAAATGACGGCAGCTATTATTAAGATACCTACGAAATCAAAAGCATAGGTTTTTACAACAAAACAATAAACACGAATTATTTAGTTGTTTACTTGGAGGCTATTCACTAATTTGAAATTAATACTACTATTATCTTTTTTCAATCTCTATTTAATTTAGAAACCAGCATTAAATTATGTCGATATTTTTAATTTGACTATTGGTATTTCGTTTAGATACGTAGAATTAATTAAATATAGTACATTTGTGATACTATGAACAGTGTAAAACTAAGGTTGTTCATATTATGGCAACTAATCACTTGCAAAACTATTCTGTACTCTAACTATTACCGTTTAAATAATAAGCATTTATTTTTTCATGTATATTAAAGTTTCCAATTGGTTAATTCTCTCTTGACTTGCCTAGTAGAAATGCAAATTAATTAATATGTAAATACAATATTGCTAGCAATACTTTCTTAGTTGTAACGATAGTTGTTGTTGTAATTAATCAAATAAGAAGTATGTTACATGTTTATTGTTATTTGTTTATTATACCAAAGAGCACTACACTGTATCAATATAGCGCTCTTTCGTTATACTCCATAATGTTATTTTTATTATACTTATATGAAAACACCTTGTTTTCATCTGTTTTTAGAAAGACGTAAAGGTGGCATTTTCAGAACAGCGCACGTAAAATTTTTACCGATCTCCGTTTTTTTTTGCGTGCGCTAAATGCCGATAATAAATATATCGTTGCTATGGAAATGTTAAATCTCCGTTTTTTTTTGCGTGCCCTAAATGCCGATAATAAATATATCGTTGCTATGGAAATGTTAATCATGTTTGGTACTATTACGATTTATTATGATTACTTTGAAAATAAAATGTTCTAAATTTACTTTTTATCCTTTTTTGCGTTGTTTTTAGATAAGTATAATAAAAAGTATCGTTCATTACACGTCCGGAAATGGATTTTTCCGTGCTTGCATGACTTCCCGTGTTCGGCTTCGCCTCACACGTGAATTTGTCACGCGCGCACGGAAAAATCCTTATTTCCAGACTCCTAATGAAATATACTATTACTATATATATTTTACTTACAGCAAAAAAACAGTAATTAAAGAAAGATTTATTTTTTTTCAAAACAGTACACTTTGGCAATTTTGACAAAAGGGTGCCCAATGTGGACCCCCCTTAATAATCCTAAATAATCGGCAGATGAAGGTCGGATATGGGATATAATCAAAGAAAACATGGTACAAAAGCAATTTAATTATTTAAAAAAAAAATCAAAACATGGTACTTAATTAAAATTTGTAGTGTTTGGTTATTTACAAAAGTGACAAATGTAGACATCCTTGTCAGCTTGCTTTTTTCCAGCCTAACTTTTTTTTGCGGACAGCATCGATAGCTTTGGCCATGTCGGCAGTGTTTCACTTCCTTAACTTTGTCTTGGCCATAGTATCTTCGTGGAATCTGCAACATAATTCCATGAAGATGATAATCTAATAATAATTTGGAGCTTTCAGCACAGTCAAATAAGGGGGTCGGGATTACGCAACTACTGGCCAAATATTCGATAGCGAATTATTTCGTTAATATAACTACTACGTAAACGGCAATGCGATAAATAAAAAGCCCTAATAATACTCTTTAAGAATATATATAGGTATGTAGGCTTACCTGTCAAATAGTGCACAATACTTGCGACTTTTCACCACCAAGTAAAACTTTCACTTTTCACAAAAACATGTAATGGCGGACTGACAAGCAACAGGTGAAGCGGGTAACGCCAGCGCTTCACAAGTATGCGGCCGCATCCAGAACTATTAGTTTCGGTCGTTCTCGGTAGGTTACAGACAACTGCAGAGGCAGAATGAAGGGGGTCCGCTTTAGGAGGAGGGGTCCGACTTTGGTGACTTTCCTCTATCTTATTTAAATAAATGGTTATGTATTTTATACACTATAGTGTCATTGTGGGAATAAAAACTTGAGACGCCTAGGTTGTTGTCCAAAATTATTCAACACCTTGTCAATGAATTCAGTGTCCTGCTTTGCCCTTTTCCGACGAACACTGAGCATGCACAGGCCGCTTAGCCTCGCATCACTCATCGTAGACCGATTCCATGTCTTGACACGCCGTAATGTACTAAACGAACGTTCAATGTTACATGTTGTCGCGGGAACAGTCAGATGAAATGAAGATTTATGTAATTTTCTTATATTTTCTGGGTGGAGCTGCATCAGCGAAAATGCTTTTTTGTGTGTAGAAGAAAATCGATATCTCAGAGAAGAAAGGATAGAGTCTTAAGTATGGGATGAAGATAGATATTCTGAAGCATTCTTCTACATTTTCATTTTCAGATGGTTGATTTGATCTATGGATCTGCCTTGCCACCACTCGAGGACATTTAAATTCAGCATCCAGTTCTTCGCAAATATTTTGAACTTTCTCGAAGATGGTTGTGAATTCCGTCGGGGTATTATCGCGGTGCGATTGAAGCACGTTCGTCAATTTAGTTACGTAATCGAATATTGCCTTTATGTTCATATTTACTTGCTGCAGTTGGTTGCACACGGGTTCGAGTTTGGCGGAATAAGGAGCAATCACTAAGAGCGTCACAATGTATGTTGGAGTTATTGCACTCGTGTGGAGCTTATATGCTTTGGTTTTTGTTCTCGAGTTAGACGCATTATCCCAAAGTTCTTCTAAAACTCGTACAATAGTGATAAACATCTCAGAAAATTTTCTGATACTCTTGTACTTTGCTGTCCAGCCTGTTTCGCAAAAGTTTATTTGGTTGCGACGTATTCTCTCTAAAAAAATTGTGATTTCCTTTGTCGTCCCAGCAGCATTTTTCACTTCACTGACATCGTTCAAGTCATTGATGACAAGATTCAATATATGACAGGCACAGTGGAAGAATAGGGCTGTAGGATATTTTTTATTAATAATTTTCTGAATGCCACTTACGTGAGCCATTGTAGCATTGCCGTCGTATTGTTGGCCAACAAGTTTGTTTAAATCCAAATTGCAATCTTCTAAAAAGTGAATAATAGTTTCCGAAATGGCTTTCTCGTTCAGCTCTTGCAGCGGCACATATCCAGGAATTCTTCACAAATTATTGGCTTTTTATTATCTTGATCACAACTCTATTCGATAATTGCTCTGTACCACTAATATCGGCAGTCTCATCAGCCAACGCCGAAAAACCCGACGATGCATGCTTTACCTTCTCAATTATTTTGCCTCTTAAAACATCAGAACAAGTTTCAATCGATTCATTTTGAATTTTATGCGATATATATAAGGAGTTTTTTGTTCCCGACTCTAAATGATTTTCAAAATCTCATGCCCAGATTCAACTCGAAAGTGTAGCAGATCTGTGAAAACAGAACCTTCATCCACTTTCCCGCGAGGTGGAAGGTCATGCTGACCGCAAAATAAATTTGTTGATATAATTGATCGAAGTTTCACCCGGTTTTCTACATGTATAGATGCACCCCTCCCCCTGCAAATAATCCTGCCGGCGCCCATGGACACAAACCCGTTTAGGGAAAGTTACCAATCAAGTTCAAATTTTAAATTGCATTTATTTTCTGTTTCAACCTCTGTGTAACTAACCTTACTTAGAATAAAAATCGAGAGTTTAGACTAATTTGGGCAAAACCAACTGAGAAAATCATCAATTACAAAGAGTATTATATAAGGTGGTTGGTTTTTCATTTACAAGTTTCTGTCTTCGATAATATTAGGGATACAAGAAATAGTCAAAGTAAAAACTTCCTTAGTTCCACTTTATGTATAACACAGTGACAATAATAATTTTTCATGGCATACTAGTGTTTGGAAAAGATGTACATCTTTGGTTTTTCAAATAGAACACCCTGCATATTTTTTGTCAGAAGACTCTACTTTAAATTCTCTTTTCAGTAATGTATAGAAAATCAGGATTCACTTTCGAATAAGACTAGAAAAGTCACATAATAAAATAACAAGAGTTGACCATGATCGTCTTTCATTAGATTTTTGAATGCTAAAGAAAGTATATTTTTGAGGCGGTCGTCGACTAGAGATGAGGGCGTAAGACTTCTGCGCTGAGAGTCTGGGGTTCAATTCCCCGTCCCTTCTGCCTAGAAAATCTACTCTGGAATACACGTGTTTACATTTCTCGTGGTTCGGAGCCCAGGTCAAGCTGTAGGTCCTCTCTGTCGTGGAACTTTAAAAACTCACAAAACAGGCATAGGAGAGAAGATCGCTACGTCTCGTGAGAGACAAATCACTCAAAGAAGAAGAAAAGACTATATTAAAGAAATAAAACTGTTCATAATTTTAGTTAATCGTTTATTATAAATCTTTATATAGTAGAGTTAATATAACAGCAGTAATAATGTGAAGTACCTATAGTAAGTAAGTTATAACACACAGCTAAAAGTAAGGAATTAACAATAAATAACTAGAAATCTAAATTCATGGAAATGGGCAAAACAGAACATGGAGGAAAAAAACAGAATAAAAGTAAATTTAACGGACAGACCTGAAATAGAGTATGAAAAAGTTAAAAGGCTTGTGTTTTTCGGCGAAATAATAGTAGGTAACAGTGTAAAGAGATTAGTGCTACACCAGCGAGACCGGCCTCGGTGGTCTAGTGGTTAGCGCGTTTGCCTTTAGATCCGAGGGACGCGGGACCGAACCTGGCTGAGGTCGGCGAGATTTTTCTAGCGGGGAAAAATCTGAAAATGCGCCTTCTGTCGGATAAGAAGTAAAGCCGTAGGTCCCGTGCCACTGCGATGTGTGACACGTTAAAAATCACTACTGGAGTTGGAATTACCCCAGATAGGCAAAATTCTTAGTTAGGGTGTACAATGGGCCATACGGCCTAAGTGCATGAAACACCGCGTCCTAGATCTCGCTCTTTCAAAGCAAGCAAGCAAGCTACACCAGCGAAAGGATAAGGCGGTAGGATGATCTACGGTATTTTATGCGTGCGGAACGTGGGTAATGAACAATGTCAAACTAAGCAAGCTGGCAGTGTGGGAGAAAAATTTATTAAAGAGAATTTTTAGACGAGGAAAGACAAAAGAAGGATGGGAAACAAGATTTAACGAGACGATCAGGCGACTCTAGGGAGATCCCAGTACAACAGGTGTTATCAAGGCACAAACATTAAAATGGTTAAGGCATGTAAAAAGACTGCCGCAAGAAAGAATGATAAAAATAGCTCTACAGAGGCCTGGATGGAACAAGGAGAGGCAGACTTCACAGAGATGCTGGGAAGCAGAAATAGAAGATCCCAACACGTTAAGAATAGGAGAATGGCAAGAAAATGTTCGTCATAAGACAGAATGGAAGAATGTGGCAGCGATGGGCTTACTTGCCCTGCAAGGGCTATTTATACAAGGTGATTCTAAAGATTTCCAAGACAACATAGTTTATCAAAATTGGACAAGATACAGAAAAGTTATTTACAATTTACTGAAGTGATGTAAAAAAATCTTTGAAGCACCATATCCACGTAACTGTTCCGAAAATAAAAAAAATTACTAATTTATTCAGGGGTTAAATATCATCAGCTATAAGCGGTTAAAATTTTTTGGGTATGTTTAGAATCGTCCTATGTGTTTACAGAAAGTATAAAGTAGTACGTTTTTAGATATAATATACCTTACATATTAGAATTAAAAAAATTACTCTTTCCCTCGGTCGCTTATTTCTATAAGGCCCTTTAATGGTTTGGAAAACAGCACTGGCCACTTTATTATAAATCTGCAGTATGGAGAGCAACATAAACTCTGGAAAAAGCTAGAAATTTTATAAATATTTTTAAAAATATGTAACAATTGCTTAAATGTTCTAAACATTAGGCAATGTATCTGCAAATAAAACTTATTTACCAGAACCACGATTCCATATTTTGAATACCCTGTGTTATACTAATCTGCTAAACATTTAAATATAGGTAACGTTTCGCAGTCTAATTCACGACATTTCGCGTCGGCGATCCGCAGACTCCCAATCACATAACTTTGTTATAACAGAGTAATTAGTCTAACATAAGTACAAGAAGAAGAAAAGGAAGAAGAAGAAACAGAAGACGAAGAGAATAGGAGAAAGAAGTAGAACTTAACGAGTGTACTTCTCAGAGATTGTTTTGGTAATGAGAAATATTCCAGAAATACAAGCATACACTTTAAACTTAATTTTCTTATTTGTAATGAAACTGCACTGATTCGATTCATATAAATATATGTCAATATGGGCCATATATAAAGTTCTGGCTTTTAGTTGAGGGGGGGAATAGGTGGAATAGTTGAGACCAGTAAAAGAAATACGGTTTTAATATACATATTGGTTGTACATTTTTATCTATACTCACTTTAGGTGTCTAGTTTAGGGACCGCGGTGGTCGAGTGCGAGAACGCACTGACCACTCGAGGTCACACTGAATTGCGCTTGTTCCGGCGTGGTTTCGAATCCCCGCTGGGGCGACCGCAATTCAGTTAGTTAAGTTTAGGGTGCATGCTGCATGAATGGTTAGTGTGTAAGGGACGCCCGCACCCCCCTGAAGTAATGCGAAAGCGGTTCCGGGGGGGGAACGGTAGTATGAATGTGTAAAAAAAAAAAATTCTTAATTTCATTTTATATTCTTTTTAATACGGAAGGCAAAACAGGGCTGATTCTCGCTCGCAGATGGTGAACATGCAATGACTAATAATGTACTAATTTCAAAATTATATTTATGATTATACTTATAGTATTCATGATTATTTATTGTATTTAATGTTTGTATGGGATGTCATTTAATAGATTATTCCTGAATTTTCTTATTTTCTCGCAGATAATTTCTATGGTTTTAGTATGTTTGCAGTAATTATAATCAAATGAAATTGTATAGAGGGCTTACATTAATAGTATTTCTGTAGTCATTAAATCGTTGCGAACAATATTAATTGCTCGCTCATTGTTCGTTCACGTATATGAATTATCCAAGCAAAGAGTTGATCTTGATCTAATTGCATTTCTACCGGTGTAATCAGTCTTGTGTAACAAATATTTTGAACTTACACGTACGTAATTATAATTAAGCTTTACTTAGACGTATTTAAATATCTTAAGTTATGTGGTATGGGTCAGTATTCTGCAACAAAGATGACATTATATTATATCTGATTTAGATGAACGGAATTCTATGAATCTAAAGGAAAATATTTGATATTGGCAAAATCAAGTAAAAAGTTAAATAGAAAATTGAAAGCAGCCTAAAACAAATTATTTACCCACGTTCTCTTTGTTTTTTTAAACACTACGCTTTTAGTTTATTTCGACCCAATTCTTTCCTTGCTTCTGTGTAGGATTACCAAGTTTTAATGCCAGATGCATATAGCAAGCGAAAATTTGATAAAAACTTAAGATAACTTTAGGAGGCATTTGAATACAATTCACTGATCCTGTTATACACTGATTTCGGAAGCAGATACATTACTTTTAGCTGGTGCGTAGCTGTGTAGAACCTAGAAGACGTGTATCCGTCAAATTCTGCAGTAACTTGAGAATAGAAAACCGATCCATTAACCGATTCAAGGATTTTAAAAAAGGAAAATCTAGTTCCGTCGCTATTACAGATTTTTTCTGATTGCCGTAGAAATGTACCATTAATTATTCAACAAAAACAGGGCTGATACCAGTTTCGCTTGGAGGAGGTAAATAGTGATAATTTCACGCCGAAGCCCTCACCGAAACATACAATAACGCGGTAAAAGGACACAACATTTTACTTGCACTCCTGGTCAGACTCCTTATCAACGAGCTATTGCCTAATTTGTATTAATCCACCATCTTTTATTATTATTTCGGTGTTAATTTCATTAAAATCCTGATTACATCCTGTAGTTTGATATTTATTTTTGTCTTCTGTTGAATTTAAATCTGCCTGGAATATTTTATTAAGGACTAGGATTTAAAAAACAATGTATCGAATTGTAGTTAAACATTTAAGTAAACAGCATCTAACTTCACTTAGACACTGGAAATGAATTTCCTAACGCCCCTCGTGGTTGCTAATCAGTTTAGGATTGTCTGTAACAAATCGCAGAACGTCCTCATGCAACACTTTATTAATTAAATCGACATGTTACCTTTTAAATGAAAGTGAAGACAGTATCTAGCTTTGCGCAGGCACTGTAGAGTTATTATTTGCAATAATGAGTTATCGACATATAACAAAACCATGCAGTATTTTAGTAAGTACCTCGTCGTGACGAATTGTAGTCATTTAAAAATAAGATAAAATTACATCTAACCTGATATAAAAGATATAAATGCATTTGTTAACATCTGTGGTGGTTATTTGTCAGTTTAGGGTTGTTTATAAGGAGAACTGCGGATAATTACTGATCGGATTGTAGGTTCAAACTCATTTGGTTAAGTATAAACGAGAAAATGACCTATTTAAAGCGATTTTAATCTTCTGAAATTTCTAATTGTCCAAATCTAGCCAGATATTTGGCAATATTGTATTTGTAAATTGCGTAGTTGAGTTGAATAATTTTATGCCTTAGTACAACAAACTGTTGCCGCTACAAATTCTATGTCGGCTAACAATTTAGTAATTCCGCTATTTGTGCCAAACAGTTTATGACCAAATGTTTCCTTATTATCTTCATAACTCTATAACATTTCAGCCGGTGTCTCAGTTATGCAGGCAATAATTAAGGGAGAAGGCACATACATCTCGAGTCCCAGCAACTTAAATCTTCAACAAGTTTAATTTAGCCAAGTGCAATTTGTATGCTTCACAGACACTTAATCAAAACGTAATCTCTTCGCAAAAGTAGTCACTTGCGTCATGAAATATGGCCTATTAGTAAACGTAGGGAGAAAGTTTTCTCCTAAATCTCGATATTCAAACACGGCGGATTGTCTCTGATAAAAATGAAGCGTAACATGCTCTCCTGTCAAGGCCGACAAAAAAATATACCATCGCATTTTTCATCAGCTACTACCGTAAATTCGCAAAATGGATTCTAAAATAGCTATAATAAATACACGGGAATCGGCCGTCTATTTCAGTGTAGTTATAAAGAGCCTGATGTCTGTCTCTCTGAGATATATTAATGTCACTGTCAGACACAGATCGACCTAACAGATAGATTCAGTTTTCTATTTTAGTCGGTCACATAGAAGACTAAATCGTACGCGAAGCAGATGCTTTTAATTTCTGTTTTGCTCCGAACGCTACACTAGCTGTAAAATTTATTATTTAACGTTTCGTAGAAGTTACGTCGACATATCAAAATCTCCCTGTACAAAAGAACAAATAAGAAAAACGAAGATTCACGCTGCCCGGAAGGGTTATGAAATTCAAAGTAAACTGAAATAACGTATTATGCAAAACTCATAAACTTACACAAATGTCTTCACACATTCTACTATTCGATGTATTAAGCACTGAAACAATCGATTTTGTACAGAAGAATCACTAACGAGAAAGGCTTTGTTGACCTGTCTCTTTTTCAACTAGACAGACCAAGATTGAATAGAACAGATCACGTTTGAATTCAATATCGACATTGATATGGAGCTTAAGAGTTTAATCATAGCAAGTGAACTTCGAACTTAACATGTCCATTTGACACATTGAGTTCAAATAATAAACTAACTTCGACACTAGAATGCTTAAAATTGAGAAGTAGACTATAGAATTTTATATATCGCTTTGCAAGGTAGACACGTTGATTTTAATACAGTCACGTTAAATTCAACAAGTCGATCTTGAGCTTTAGCAAAATATATTAAACACAATAAGGCCACTTTAAAGTTTGCAAAAATCGGTATATCGAGTTTTTTTTAAACACATCCAGTGTGAATTCTACAAGTCGACATTGAGGTGGAGATCAGAGTTTAAACGTAGCAAGTGGATTTCGACTACACGTGACCGTTAGACATATCGAGTTCTAATGATACATTGATTTTGAACAAGAGATAGAATGAGATATGATATGAAATCCTTAAACTTGAGACGTAGACTTTACAGTTTAATATATCGTTTTACGAAATAGGCATATCTAGTATGAGTACAGTCAGACACGTTAAATTTAACAAGTTGATTTTAGGCTCTATCAGAAAACTTTGAACCGAATAACGAACCTATATAATCAAAGTTAACCTTGACTGCCCACAACGTGAACATTTCTTAATCTGGAAAGATGACCTACCTGGGGTAACTTAAAGGCGTCCTTTGTACTGTCACGCCTTTAATCTTTACTACATACAGAAATTGGTTTAATTACAAAAACAACCTCGTAACTCCGCCACTGCTTAGGTAGAAAATTAACAAGTTGACAGATGTTAGTATCCCGCAAACCCAATCGAAGAAGGAGTAGGTTCAAAACAATTAATTAATTAATAGGCGCCACCGACTTATAATTTTCTAGCATCGTCCGAGGTGGTAAATGACAAGTCGGACCACAAGATAGACAATCATCTACCTTTATATTTTCCTATCTATCCTTTACGTAAACTTAAATCCAAATAATTCGTCGTAAAATAAAAGACAAGTTGCAACCAAATCTCTGTTTACTTAATAAAACAACAAAACCCAATCACAGTTCTAATATTTCTTTGCAAGAACAATGATTTAAAATAAATGAGTAGTTTCAATTTTACGTTAGTAGAACGGAATATAACGAAACTTAAATTGGCAACACTCAAACAAGTTTTCGGACTTTTATTGTGCTAAACAATAATATACTAGAAATTTTTAGCGCATTCCGTAATTTCGAAGACCTTCGCGTCACGAATTCATGCGTGATGAAACGATCAAAAACTATCGTCAAGGCGTGAATTCTTACAAACGCAATATCAACCCACTATTGGAGTACCCTGTATATCTACTTTACGTAAAATTGGAATATGGAATATTACAATAGTATTTCATATGTACACATATCCCCAATTAAAGCCCCAATGACACAATTCTGTGACCCCAATCAATTAATAAATTAATTCTTAAATAACCATAAAGAAATCGTAAACAACAAGACAAGATTATACAGTTTTTAAAATGCACTTCCCTTGTTCAAGATGTGGCGGCAATCAGCTCGACCGTACACCTGACTCCCTATCTATAGACCCAGGCGTCCACTCGGTTCGGGAAAAACCTTCCCAAGGTTACTCGACGATGACAGCGTATCAATTTGAACAATACGTATAAATGTAGAGTTTTTCTAATGCGTCGCCTTAATTTCTGGAAGTCCAGCCGTACGAATTTTGCCTAAATTAAATTTATCGGAGATTAGAATTAAGGTTCGGGAAATTAAGACAAGACAAAAATTTTCTGATCATAACCAACTCACCAGTAGTTGGGCACTGGCCTATCACCGAAAATATCTTCTTAACCGGAGTAAATTCTATATTGGAAAGAAATTTCTGAAGATTTGCTTCCCTACAACTATGGGAAATGCTCCTGTGTAGTGACTCTCAAAGCGGAAAACTAATTCCTAATCGACAAACGATTTCAATAAATAATTCACTATTCACAATATACTTCCGGTAAGGTTGACAATGCTTAACCCGCTGACTTGATTACGAAAACTGTCTTTTTAGAATCCCCTTCCCCCCAAATTTTGAAACTCCGAAACGCCTTGCGTCGACTTGACAGAAAAGGTAACTTCGAAATATTAAAAATTCCTATAAGCTTGTTAATAACTAAATATGTATAAAGGGTTTCCTTCTTTTAGGCGCGGAAATCGTTACAGTACATCCATAGTGGTTACCAAAACTATAGTATCCATTAGGTTCAACTTAAAGTTGAGAAATGGTTATTGTAAATAGTTAACTTTATCGCAACCAAAAAGGTTGACTTTTGACTATTTTTCAAGTGCACGTTATAGCTGCATATCTTTAAAGTGATCTATAGTGGTTAGTTTCCGGTTACATGCTATATACAGGTTTTAAAAGTTAACTAGAAGATGCTTAAAGTGCCTGCTAAAAGATAACCATAGTAAGTTGATAATAGTTGCACATACTTTTGTGAATAACTATATTGCAATTGTATTTAAAATACTCGTCATTTTAGCTACTGACAGAATATGTTATTGCCTGGTAATTGGTAAGAAAATTATTTACAACTTGAATCTAAATGTAATATTAATGTTTATTTCTCATTTCTCAATTACTTACTTCCAGAAATGAGTAACAAAGTAGTAACAGGAATATAACTATTGTTCGTGAACCCATAATACAATAAATTATATTAGGGGTTTATGTTTATTTAAGATGTCGTCTAAGCTCTAATATAATCTTAGTCATCTTTCTTGGTTAACTTTTAGACAATCCTCGCGATTACATTCCACACTAGCCTACTATTAAAAATACAATCTTCTTAGCTACCATAATGCTAACTATGAAGATAATATTTTCTGCAGTAAAAGGTCACCGTTCAATTATTGTGGCATTTGTTTAAATAAATCCACAAACCAAAAAAAATTTGGAAGTATGCAAGAATATTCTAGATTCCTTGTAGGTTACTCATAGGTACTAACGTTGTGTGCCTTTCGAGTAGAACCGAATTTACTTTAAGCATTATGAGGAGGATAAGTAAAATAAGGGATTAGCAGTTCCATTACGACTATTTAATATTGTGAGTTTACAACAAAATTTAACATCCTGATAATTGATAATTTTCCTAATTTATAAATAAAATTACTATAAATATTACAACATGAATACGGAATTGTCCACAATGTTAACTATTAAGGGGTGGACGTTTGGACGGCATAATACATGCGCTGTAGCCCTCGGGGGTTCTGTTTTAAATCATTAACATTTGCAAAACATGATCAATGCTCATACTATTAAAAAAACTAGCATTCATTTTCAGTTATAGTCCCAAGTTTAGTATGTGCATCCTTTCCAATAATTAGATAGGTAAGTGTTTCTTTTATATCATTAAATTTAATTAAATATTTTAATGTGACAAAAACGGCCAGTTGTAATTTTTAGGTTAAGCTCTTATTGGTTGATGGAAACAATGTTTGAAATGCAACTAGAAGGATATGTTCTTTGCTGGTGACATACCGTCATCTAATTTTCAAGCTACAGGGATGGAATATAAACCGAATAGCCAATTGGTATGGTATACTTTCGTTATTTTAATATGACTTCTTTCATAATTTCGGTTACGTTTACATCGAATGTATCTGATATGCATATTTATTACATAACATTAAAACGTTAAAAACTCGTAATTACTCATTTACTGGCCATAAACATAATTTAAATTAATTTACTGCTAGAAGATGTGAGAATAAACTATATATATATATGTCCTCTCGCTCCCTAGGTGGAGCATAGGCCTCAACGAATAATTTCCATCGTATCCTGTTCTGAGCCATTTGTTTCACTTCTCTCCAGGTCCTACCCGTTCTCTGGATTTCTTGTTGGATGGTTCTTCTCCAAGTCATCTTGGGTCTGCCTCTTTTTCTACTTCCTTGGGGATTCCAGTCTAGTACCATTCGTGCAGTGTTCGGTCCTTCGCGTCTCAAAGAGTACCCGATCCACTTCCACTTTCGATGTCTAATTTCAGTCTTGATATCTGTTTGTCCTGTTCTTTGCCATAACTCTTTGTTAGTATAAATTCCATCCAGTGTATCCTCATTATTCTGCGTAAGCACCTGTTGACAAATACTTGGATCTCTTGCTGTCTGTTATGGTTGCAGACTTCCAGGTTTCGCAACCATAGAGTAGGACCGACTTTACGTTGGTGTTAAAGATTCTGATTTTGGACTTAGTCGTTAGGTGATTACTATTCCATATGTCTTTTAGATTCCCAAAAGCTAATCTGGCCTTACTTATGCGCTATTTTATGTCTTCCTCTGTACCGCCATGTATTGTTAATATGCTCCCTAAGTAGCAGAGCTTTTGTACATCTTCGATGGGTTTGTTGTTAATAGTGAGTGGTTGTTGGTTGTTAGCGTTGACGCGCATTGTTTTTGTTTTGTTAGTATTTATTTCTAGTCCAACTATTTTGGCTTGTTCTATAAGTCGATTGAGTTTTGTCTGTATTGCTGCGTGGGTGTGAGCTAGAAGGCATATGTCGTCGGCGTAATCTAAGTCATGTAACTGGTTTTGGAGTCCCCAAGTTATGCCAAGTTGTTCAAAGTTTACGTTTTTGAGTATCCAGTCTAGTACAATGTTAAATAATAAGGGTGAAAGAGGACAACCTTGTTTTACACCTGATAGAATGGGGATGTTGGAACTGCTTCTTCCTCTATGCATGACTCTGCAGCTAGCTCCTTCGTATAGCGCTCTCGTGACATTAATTAGTTTAGGGGGTACACCAGTTCGTTCTAAGATGCTCCAGAGTGCAGAATGTTGGATAGAATCAAAAGCACATTTGAAGTCGATGAGTGTTAGATATAATGGGCTTCTCCACTCCACAGATTGTTCAACAATTATTCTCAGTGTGTTAATGTGGTCTACACATGATCTGTTGGGTCTAAATCCACACTGTGATGGTCTTAATGTAGGTTCTATATGTTCCGAGAGTCTATTATTAATAATGTGTGCGATGCATTTATTAATCATGTTTAGTAGTGTGATGCCCCTCCAATTACTACATCTTGTCAAATCACCTTTTTTCGGCAGTTTTATTATGATACCCTCTTTCCATTCATGGGGAACTGATTCTTTTTGCCACAATTCTTGTAAGATTGGCTGTAGGATTGCTGCCATCCGGGGAAGATCTACTTTCATGAGCTCTGCTGATATTTTGTCTGGACCTGTGGCTTTACCATCTTTTAGTTGTTTTAGGGCGGCTTTTATTTCGTTCCTATTTGGAGAAGTTGTGTCTATCCTTAGTATAGGCGACTGTATGCCTTCGATTACTACATCTTCTAGGGGTCTGCTTAAGATGTTGGCGAAATGTTCTTCCCATAGTCTTATTTGGTCATCTTCTGATGTTATGATCCTTCCTTCTTCGTCTTTTAGTGGTTTATTGGTGTTTAGGGGTTTGCTTGCGAGTTTTCTTGTAATCCTGTATACTTCTCTGAGGTTTTTCTTTTGTAAGAGAATAAACTATACATCTATCTATATATATCTTATCTGTCAACAGATAATTTTTGTTAGCGAATTATTATTTACTTTTAGTTGCAGTGTCGAAAATCATACCTGGTGCCACAGAACCGGACATTTTATCCCCTACGAAAGTATGGGTCCGGAAGACCGCAGAAAGACTTAAGAAGTCGCTACAAAAAACACTATCTTCGATATTAAGGTTAAAATTGCTAGTACATAATTTGTTGCATTTAAAATATTTATCTAATAATAAATAGCAATTGCTTGTAATGCATTTTGTACTTATTTATTCTATAAAAACTAAAATGAGTGGGTGTATTGGGGAGATACCCAAAAGACAACTTTCAAGGTTAACTTTTCGGTACGTCGAGATGGTGCTCAAAAGATGATTTTTCAAGGTTAGCTTTTGGACATTTTTATGGTTAACCAACAGCTGTCTTTCAAGGTTTGCTTTTGGACATCTTTTAAGGTTACCGTTTTAGCGACTTTGAGGATGCCTTAAGGTTGCTCTATGGTTAACTAATTTAAGACGTAGTTAACTTACAAATTAACTTTTGGTTGACTATTTTTTGAGGTAAGCTTTTAGTTGTCTTTTGTTTAACTTTGGTCATGTGGGAGACTTCGTAGTTGGTGTGCTCATTTTTTAAATTGATATATCGAATGGAACGGATCAAGCTTGAAGTCAGCAACTCTACATTGAAATCGAACTTCGAGTTTAAACTCGGGAAGTCGATTTCGAACGTAACATGTTAAGTTTGCATATAATAACGCTGAAACCAGTAAATTGATATTAAATCCGAAATAAAGAGCTTACATTTTATAACTCGATTTCAGAATTTAATACATCGTTTTGCAAACTGGACATATCTGCTACAAATGCAGTCAGTAACGTGAAATTCAACAGGATGACTTTGAACTATGGCTGCCAATCTTCAACTTAACAAGTCGACTTTGGACTTCGCGACTTCATTTTTACAATCACCGCATGAAATTTGAGTAGAACAATCTGAATTCGGCAAATCAGCTGTGGTTCAAGGTGATAAATATAAACTCAAAAGTAGGTTTGAAGTTTAGTAGGCCTTTTCGACATGTTAAATTTCAGTATGGTCAAACAACTCTGCTTAAACTTGGAAAGCCGAACATAAAATTTTTTATTTATGATGTGTACATTATCGTTTTCATACAATCAATCAATGCCGAATTAAATCAATCGACTTTGAAATCGAAATTAATATTAATTCGATAAATTGATTGTGAGTATGACCGATCAGATTTAAAATCGAATTTGATTGCGAGAGGAACATCTTAAAGTGGAATATAGCTTTTAGAACTCTATATATCCCTTTGTATCTAGACGTGAATACTATAAGTCAACGTTGACTTTAACATGTCGAATTTCAAATGGAACTGAACGTTTTTAATAAAATAAGTTAACGTCGATTACAACATGTCCAACCTTAGTTCGATATATTGAGATCTCTGAGTATGAGTTCAAGACTAAGTTTAATAAAATTAAGGTTAAATACGTACTATATAAAAACTTGTTAACATGATTTTTTCAGCTACATATGTTGACATTTAATGGGATCAGTGAGTATTGAATGCAACAAGTTTTAAATCGAACTGTACAATGTAGAATCAACAAGTAGGCTTCGAACTCAACATGTGTAATTTTAAGTTTCTCCAAATTTAATTTTAACATAACTACTCCAATCTGACTTCAACAAACTAATGTTGGTTACGGTATGTAGTTGTTAAGCTGTACATACGGAGTGTAAATAATATTAGCGAATATTGAATTTCCACAACCTGATTTTGAAACTGAATTGTACAGTTTACTGTCAACAGGTACACATCTAATTCAACATGTGCTTCAACGAATTGAGTTTTAATATGATCAATCAAGCCTAAGCTGAACAAATCGACTTTGAACCAAGGCAATATATGTATTACTTTTCAAGCCAGTAATATCACATTTAAATACAGTCAACATTGTATTCAAGAAGTCAACTTTGAGATGAAGATGAACAGTTCAAATTCAACAAGTGGAACAATCAAGTCTGACCTCAACTAGTCGACTTTGAACACAATATAAAGACCGTTAACGTGGTGATTTGACTCAAAACCCGACAAATCGATTAATTAGCTAGACATTTGAGCACGGTCAGTTAACATTGAATTTAAAAAATTAAGTTCGAGCTCGAGCTAAGCAGTTGAAATTGACTATGACTTTCAACTACCATGTCGACATTGGAACCTAAAATTGGAAATTCATAAATTGAAAGTAGAGTATGCGTTTAACATTATTTGGTTGCAATAAACCGTCTTGAATTAGCAAATAACCTCTCATTAGCATTACAGAATGTACCAACTCGATACGTAATTTTTAGTTGCCCCATCAATAGAAAGATGTTGCAGGTATACATGACAAACAACAACAAAATTATTGAGTATTTCGAAAAGTACTAGTTTACCAGCATATCATTGTTGAATAATTTGGTAGAGTTTGATTATCACTCATTTAGAAAGATTTTTATAAATGTGTAGAGGAACCATCTACGGCAGAGTTCTCAAACTATGGTATGCGTACCATTGGTGGTACTCGCAAGCCTTCTAAGTGGCACATGAACTACGACGGGGATCCCCACTGGCGCTGCTCGGGAAGTGCCACCAAGCATCTAAAGAACGCAGAAAACATGTCAACTAAATTAAACATTAATTTTTAATCCAACTAACAAATAACAATCACGGACATGGTAATCCAGTTAATAGGTCCATTTACCAAAATATTGTAATTATTATGTTTAATGTAGAATTGCAACAATTATTAGGCAACTATTCGGTATTTTGCCTATTCGGCAACGTTTCTCTATTTGGCCCAACACCGAATATTAGTCTACTATTTAGCTGAATATCGAATAGTTTTAAATATGAAATTTTAGTTGGTATTTTAAGTAGCACGTGACTGTAGTGTAGATATGTGTGTCGTACGCGACAAATAAAGTTTGAGAACCTCTGCTCTATGATGTTTTAACTGTTACCTAGGCCATATCTACATTTCGCAATTATTAGTAACCAAGTCGATTTTCAAATGATATTCAGCTTATAATGTTTACAACTATAATCTTACACACACAACATGCGACATGTCGAAGTAAAATCTGACATCACGTCACAGTTATTCAAATTCAAAATGTTTTTGGTGCTACATGTCGACTTCAAACTAGAGTTACCATCCTGAAAATATAGTATGTTGAGTTTAAAATGGAATCTGTGGAGTTTTAAATCGGGAGAGGAAGTGTTCAATTTAGTACTTGGTTTGTCATGTTCAAACTGGACAATCGGTCTACATACTTCAAAATCTAACATTTTGATTTTAAAATACGATATGTAGGGGTTAGAAGACTATATATAGAGCTAAATTAAGACTTGTCAAGTTTTAACTCAATCGGTCAAGTTTAAGGGACTATACAGCAAGTTCCGACTTGATTTATCCTGCTGTAAGGTTAGATTTCTGTAAGTCCCTGATACCTGAAAGTAATTAATTTTTTCAATAAAACACTGCTTGGTAGTTTCAGTAACGTTTATTCCGTAAGATGATTTTCTCCTAGAGCTAAGGATTGTCTGACTCTCTCGAGCAATTTCAATTTTCAAAGTATTTATTGCCTCATAAAATATACATGTCACATACAATCGATAAGGCAAAGGCCGTTCTAGGAGTTGCCTCCTCTTCAGCCAAAGCAAAAATTATGTGGATAAAAAAATATCAAGTGTTATTGAGTTTACAAATTTAAAATATAAAAGCGGGTCTGAACTGGACTTGGAAGGGACTGAAATGGCCGCTGGACTGGACTTGAACGGGACTGCACTTGAGTGCTGGACTGGATTCGACTGAAGTTGAATCGAGCTGGACTCGCCGGGACTAGACTAGGATTGGCCCGAACTGGACTGAACATGGCTACATCCTGAACTCGACTGAAGTTGGGTATAACTGAGCTGGGCTGGGCTTTACTCGATGAATGAAGACTCAGACAGTTTCTCTCGAGAGAAGGGCTCAATATTTTAAGTCAATGTACGAAGGCGGAGGCTGCTGTTACAAAGCGATGCGATAGCGAGAAGCTCCCGCGGGCCTTGCGCTAACAGTAACGCCCTACCTTGTATACGATCACCCCGACTAAAGATCGAGGGTCGAGAACACGTTGGCGTTGCCCAGATCAGCGTTACTGGGTGACGAAAAAATTGGACACTTCATATTACGATGATCTGGTTGAGGCGCCTATGATTCACGCAGAACCGTCGCCTCTTCTTCGTCATTATGACAGGCGAGCAGTAGCTGGACGTGCTGGGCACGGGTGGCAGATGATACTCGGCCGTCAGTATTTCCGGGAATCCCGATGCGGCGTCCCATGGAAACCCATATTCGACTGCATCGAGTGCTGGACCGGCGGGCTGACTGCGAAGTTTAGTTGTTGGTCCGGCGAGTATCATGCCCTTAGTGTATGGTACTGCGGGCCATGTCCAGAACGACCTTCTGCTCCCTCAGCCAGGCTTAGCCGAGAATAATGGAAATTCGTATGGTTACTTTTTAACGATTTCCGCGCTTAAAAGAAGGCAATCCTTTTTACATATATAGGAATTTTTAATATTTCGAAGTTCGTTCAGGTCAAGACGACGCAGTGCGGTTTTGAGTTTCAAAAGTTGGGGGGAAGGAGATTCTGAAAGACAGTTTTCCGTAATTAGGTTAGTGGGTTGAGTATTGTGAGTATTACCGGAAATATATTCTGAACAGTGAGCTATTTCTGTAATTCGCTTTGCGATTGGAAATTCATTTTCCGCTTTGAGAGTCACTTTACACAGGAGCTTTTCCCATAGTTGAAGGGGAACAAATCTCCAGGAATTTTATATTCAATATAAAATTTACTCCGGTAAAGAAGATTTTGTTTGGTGTCATGCCAGAGTCCATCAACTGGTGAGTTGATTATGACCAGAAAATTGTTGTCTTGTCTTAATTTCCCGAACCTTAATTCTAATCTCCGATAAATTTAATTAGGCAAAATTCGTAAGGCTCGACTTCCGAAATTAAGGCGACGCATTAGAAAAACTCTACATTCATACGTATGGTGCAAATTCATACGCTGTCCTAGTCGAGTAACCTTGGGAAGGTTTTTCGAGAACCGAGTGCACGCCTGGTTCTATAGATAGGGAATTTGGTGTACGGTCGAGCTGATTGCCGCCACATCTTGAACAAGGGAAGTGCATTTAAATTGTACATTGTAAAATTTGTATAACCTTGCCGTGTTGTTGACGATTTCATTATCGTTTTTTAAGTATTAATTTAGAAATTGATTTGGGGGTATAGAATTGTGTCATTGGGGCTTTAATGGGGATATGTGTACCTATGAAATACGATTGTAATATTTCATTTATTATGGCGAACAATTTTACGTAAAGCATATATACAGGGTACTCCAATAGTGGGTTGATAGTGCGTGTGTAAGAGTTCACAGCTTAAAAATAGTTTTTGGTCGTTCTGATCACGCATGAATTCGTCACACGGAGGCCTCCCAAGTTACGGATTGCGCTAAAAATTTCTAGTATTTTATTCGAGCAGCGCAATAAAAGTCCGAAAATTGTTTGACTGTTGCTAATTTAATTTTCGTTATATTCTTATTTGAATTTATTTTTCTTTTATAGAAATATTATAATAGTGGGTTGTGTTTTTATTAAGTAAAAAAGATTTACTTGCAACTTGTCTTTTATTTTGTCGATGACTTATCTGGAATTAAGTTTGCCTAAAGGATTGATAGTAGATATAAAGGTAGGTGATTATTTATCTTTGGGTCCGACTTCCCATTTACCACCTCGGACGTTGTTAGTAAATTATAAGTCGGTGGCGCCTTTAAATTATTGTTGGAACCTACTCCTTCGATGGGGCTTTCGGGATGCTAACAGCTGTCAACTTGTTAATTTTCTACCTAAGCAGTGGGGTAGTTACGAAGTTGTTTTGTAATTCAACTAATTTTTGTATGTAATAATCTGGTGCACGTGATGGGTTCCACCAATTTGGCCTGAACGAAGTTGTATCTGGTCCCGATGTCCAGCAGGGCCGAGTACGGCACTCCTTGGATGGCAACGGTGATCCGCGACAGGAAACACGCATTGCCGACTTGCTCGAGCGTTACTGTTCTTCTGGCCGGGCGTCGACGCGACGGCGGCGTGGCATCCGACCCATGGCCCTTTTCCCGGAATGGTGAGGAACGGTGTGGCATTGAGGGTTCAAACTACAGGGGCAGCGTATATGGACTCGTTTCCCTGCTGTTTATCGTAGAATTGGGTCCTCAATCGTGGCAAACTTGTGAAGTAGCCGCAATTGCAGTTTCTTGAATGGGATGGGGAGACCCCTTAGAAGTGTTTGGTGATTTTAACTGCTGCGCTTGGTTGGCGGCGGATTGCGTAGGATCGGTGTCTGCCATGTCGGACTATTGCAGGCTCCAGAGGCCCGTCTCAGGAAGTCGGGTCGGCCTATTGTCTGTATTTGCAGAGCCCCGCGTTGGGCGTCAATTAATACTTGGGGGCTGTTACGGCCTTTTAATTATTGAATAATCAGATCGCCTCTCATATTCTTCTCATTAAAACACTGCTTGGTAGTTTCAGTAAAGTTGATTCCGTAAGATGATCTTCGAGAGCCACAGATTGACTTCTCTCGAGCGAAGGGCTCGATATTTTAAGCGAAGGGTTGTAGAAAAGCGGAGCCTGTTGTTACAAGGCTACGCGAGAGCGAGAAGCTTTCGCGAGCCGGGCGGTAACGGTCCCCTTTAAGGTGTGTTAAAATCTCCACGTCATTAGAACGCGTCATACAGAGTTGGTTTAATAATTCCTATTTAACGGTTGCTGAAACTGGCAACTAACTTAGCACACGTTGAACTTAAAGATTACGTTTCACAGCCAATATAGCGAATTTTAAACGTGACTAGCCAAACGTACTCCTACTAATTTGTTCCTGAATGCAATATTCCTGTGTAATCTATTTAAAAAAGAGCCTTTCTTCTAATGGGTTTCTATTCTAGATGGTGCATTATAATTTAGCGACCAATATCATTGTTTCCGGGTTTATCTCAGAGCTAGTGTTTTACGCATTCCCCGTCGTTATTAGTTATTACCATTTACTCTATTGATCAGAGAAACCGATAATTTCAAGGGAAATGTTACTTATATTGAACGATTTTATCCTTGAAGAATGAGATTTATATTTTAGACACATAAAAATTTAAATTTGGAAAATACACATCATTTTCCACAGATCTGTATTTTACATTTAATGAGGCAGGACCTGCTAAAATATATTTCTCACAATAATATTTTACCCTCCAATAAATATTTTAAACTACAGTAGCACTAAAGGCATCTGACGCAATGGATTTGAGCAAGCGGAAACGGAAGCTATTAAATATTATTTCTTGGCATCATTTTAATTTTACTAAAAGCATTATATATATATATATATAAATATATGCGTGTGTGTGTGTGTGTGTGTGTGTGTGTGGGTGTGTGTGTATTGGAAATCATTTTTCAAGTGACTTATGTATCATAGAGTTTGCTATTAACGGACCAGTCTCATTTCTAAAAATTTCATCCGAAAGGTCACATAACTTACATTGTATGTAACTGTTTTTGTTGTATTTAGTGTAAATAAACAAGCCTCATGTCGAGCAGCTCATTAAAGAAGCCGAAAAACGAGCGCCATTTATACTTCCTGCTAAAACTGTAAATAATTATCCAAATTACACGAACATTACAGCTTGAGATGGAAAAAAATGTAAGCGTCTTATTGCGTTTTAAGAACAGATCTTCCATAGTATTACGGAAGTGGCGATGGAACAAAGAAAGCTATTAGGACAGCAGTAATTTTCGTTCCTATCTAAATCGGAAAGACAAATTTATTCTTGATGCTCAACATGCGTACGTTCGAATGCGTTGGGCTTAAAACCCCACAGAGAATGATAAGGAAGAGCCGTTAATTAAACAATGGGCGGCCCAAAGTGCACTACAATCCTACGCGCTATTAACTGGTTCAAAGAAAGAGAAAGATAATTGAAAAGTATGCGTCATTGTCGGTTTTAAAATTAGAAGTTAGTGTAGTCTATATGAATCACTCTGTTGGCAAAGACACCCCCATGGATAAAATACGATCGTATAATTTTATAACGCTTTTTGTTTTAATGTACTGTAACACAAAAATACAGCCAAGCGCCTAGCTGAAATTATTAGAACTCGATGTTATCAGGGCGACAAATTATTAAATATCAACTTTAACTATTGTCGAAACATGTGGGTGTAATTAATTCTAGATTCCTGGTGGTACCGCTGTATATAAAAGTAATATTTCAACATTGCTCCAAGGGAGCATCCTGTTCTGGACATACTGTACAACGGAATACTTAATATTTTATTACTGAATAATTTTGTTCTGGTAAAAGACAACCAATGTTATAATATCTAGAGAAACTAACAACGTGTTTTATATTTTTCTTGTCTTAGAGCGTAGTATTGTCTATAAACTGCAATGGCAAAATTATTTAATTATACACATAATAATTGCCGGTACTTGAATTATGAAATCAATCATTGAATCGACTAATTCATCTAGGTATCTATTAAGTAGGAGCCTTATGATGATAAATGATTATAATCAAATTAATCGAGTGGAAGTTGATCAACTTAATAAATATTGACTTATCGAACACAAAAATAAATTTTTAAAATTTTCAAGTATAATTCAATTAATTATTAAGTTAGAATTCTCAATTGCTTCTTCACATACTTTAAATAAATTATTTGTTGAATAGCCTTTTCGTTTATATCTGGGATCTGTTACTAATTGTTTAAGTTACCAATTAATTTATTTGGGTAATAATTAGCTATCGAATAATTAAATACCTGA
>JABXWE010021366.1:0-12187 GCA_014611495.1 Limonius californicus | reverse complement strand
GAGCATTGAGCTAGAACGTCAACGCTAATCCTTCATTACTTAAGGAGTAATTGACGCTTTTGTATAATGCCTGGTGCTTATTTTCCTAAAATGAAGCAAGTCGTTCCAGAAACGTGTAATCGTAGGGGGCGTCCTACTACTTTATACTTAATAATTATTATTATATTATATTAATTGTTAATAATTAAGTGTTTATTATTCTTTTAATGCTTTTACTATTATGTATTTGTTTGCGTCTGACTAATTAATGGATTGCAGGATTTAACATGATGCACCTATTTGTCAACCACGCATTGGACTACTGAACAGCGGATTGCTTTTACGTCAATATTTGTAACGCTGATGTCTCCAAGTCCATAAAACACCTTTAATTAAAAAATTGGTTCTTTTCAGAACCACTAATTCTTCTAAAAAAGAATTGTGGCGGCGTGAACGTCAATTTAGAAACGCAAAGGATATTACGTAAATACACATCCGGTAAATCAACGCACCTGTCAAGCGTTTGTTTACGTTCTAGCTCAATGCTCAACAAATAGAGTTTAGAGATGTATCAAACACAAGCATATTGCAATATTGACGATCTCTGCTGTTCATTTTCACTCAGACCTGTGCCAATTGCAAGGAAAAAGTAATTATGTAACAATTACTATTACCAAAAAAATAATTACAGTTACAATGGACAAACAAAAACCACGATACAACAAACTTTAAAGATATGATACTGCGCAGGTTTGCTTAAGGGCCGGTTTTATAAAAGTCTCGGTTGACCAACCGACGGTTGGATCGTCAACCTTCGGTTGAGCGTGTTGTGGTTTTATAAAGCGTTTCTAGGTGATAGTTGAAAAAACCCACGTTGTTTCAGGTTGGCAACACTGGCGATTGAGATTGTAACCAATCAAATTCGTCTTGTTCCTTGTTAGTAAATTAAAGTTTCGAAGATGTCGCTGCCACAGCGCGGGAATTATAAATTTTGCAGGGTAAATCACCTCTGAAAGAGATGTTACAGAAATATTACATTAAAAAGTACAATACCAGATTCGTTTGACGTGTTATAAATGATAGCTCTTTAGAATTTGTTACTTTACATCAATAATAATGATTGCTTGATATAATTATGTATAAAATGCAATGATGAGTACAGGTAACCTCACTTTTATTCGACTGTGACTGCGAGCGCGACCGGCCGTGAAGCGACGTTTGTAGGTTTTTGTATTTTTGTGTGGTCTTGAGGTTTGAAATAAATCTTCAAAATGGATAGATTTGTTAGTGGTTTGGCATGGGAAAGCGACTCATCAAGTAATGACGACGAAGAGTTACTGGAAGCGGTGTTCTGACGCATGCGCACATCTACGGTTTCCTTTCAACCGACGGTTGAAATTTCTCAATCCGTACTCCCACTAGCGGTTGACTTCAACCTTGGCTGGACCGAGGGTTAAGTCGCCAACCAGATATTATAAAACTCAATCGGCCAGTCAACCGACGGTTGACAGTCAACGGACGCTCAACCAGACATTATAAAACCGGCCCTAAGTGGGCGTTTCTAAGTGACGTCACGCGGAGAGTATAATCTTATCTCTGGCGAGTGCACCATACAGCTATGGTGCAGTTTCCAATAATTATTATTGGTGTATGCATTTGGCTTAGTTATTTAATCTATCGTCTGCTTAAAAATGCGATGTGCAGTGGCTGGTTGTAATTCCGACAATCAGAGTAAACATTTTCAAAAAAATGTAATGTTTTTTCGATTTCCCAGTAATGCCGAAATTAATAAAGCGTGGGAAAACGCATGTAAACGTGAGAACAGTTTCAAAACCACCAATTGTAGAATTTGTTCGAAACATTTTGATGAAAATGACTTTGAACGAAATTTAAAGTATGAACTACTAGGCTATTCAGCAAAAAATCACCGCCTTCTTAAACCATACGCAATTCCATCGTTACATTTGCCAAAGCAATTAAAGAACTGCAATAACAGTGATGCCAGAAGCAGCGCGAAGTTTGTTGAAAGTATCCTTCAGTCGCAGTATGTTTTCTTGGAACAACAGTTACCAAGTTTTTAAAAAAATTTTTTTAGTGAGCAGGATAATGATGGTGAGGAAATTATGAATGAACCTCTGGCTTTAACAGAAACTAAAAAGAGCATTGGGTAAACATTCCTTTTTTTGGTATATTCATTCGTTATCTTATTGTTTGTATTTTATTTTTTAGGGTCAACACAGAGGATGATAATCGAACAGTAATTATTGCTCAGCTAAAAGAGGAAATTAGCAAACTAAGAAATGAAAAGAAGGCGTTTGAAAACATCTTTACACGACAACAAATTAAAAAATTACAAGAACCGAATAAGCGTCCGAAGTGGACAGTAGAAGACATTTCCAAAGCAATTGTTATTCATTCTGCTGGTGCGCGAGCCTACCGGTTACTGCTGAAAAAGGGCTATCCTTTTCCAGCTGTTTCTACGCTGAAAGCCTGGTGTAAAAAAAATAAAATTGCCCCCGGCATTCTGACACAGGTTTTCAATATTATTAAGAGAGCAGATATGACCGAAATGCAACGATTGTGTGTTCTCTCCTTTGAAGAGGTTAAAATCCGGAAATGTTACCTCTATGACAAAGCTGCCGATGAAACTTTAAAGCCTTACAGTTATGTTCAGGTTGTGATGTTAAGGGGTTTATTTGGCAACTGGAAACAGCCCGTTTTTTTTTATTATGACTGCCGTATGACAAAAGATAAAATCTTTGAGATAATAACCTTCGTCGAATATGCTGGTTTTCCCATAGTGGCAATGGTCAGTGATATGGGTGTAGGTAATAGGGCTTTACACAATGAATTGGGTATAACTGTTAGCCAAACATGGTTTCACAATCCGACCAACAATAATAAGATTCATGTGTTTGCTGATGTACCACACTTGATAAAATTTATAAGAAATCATTTTGTAGACCAGGGTTTTATAGTTAAAGGAAAAGAGATAAATAAATCTACAATAGAAAAGCTTCTTAAACTAACTAGCACATCGGATTTAAGCATAGCCCACAAAATTTCTGTGGAAAGTTTAAATGCAGTGGCTGCAAAAAGACAAAAAGTAAAATATGCAACAAAACTCTTTTCTCAGACCGTTTCAAGGGCCATTACTAGATGTGGAACACTAGGAAAATTTGAAACTGAAAACTGGTTGGAATGCGCTGAATTTTTTAAAGAAGTAAGTAGCATACCTGCTTATATATTCCTGTTTTGAGTAAATAATGTTTTATTGTAGGTAAACGATTGGTTTGACTGTTTTAATGTTAAAGTTCCAGAACCAGATAGTCGAGAAAGAATGAAGGCATTTGGTCTATCGCTTGATATTCAAACAGGTATATTAGATACAATCACCAAGACCATGAGTAACCTTAGAGTGAAAGGAAGAAAAACATTATTGCCTTTCCAGAAAGCCATCATACTTAGCAACAACTCTTTGAAGTTGCTATTTAATGACCTTCAAGAAAGATTTCATATTAAGTACATATTAACGTATCGATTGAATCAAGATGTTTCGGAGAATTTTTTGGGGTAATTAGATCTAAGTGAAGCCTCCACGACCACCCCGATTCCTTAGAGTTCTAGTACCGCCTGAGAGCATACATTTTAGGTAGAAATGAAGGATCTCTCTCAGATGGTGTCAATGTCGAAAAAGATAACACCCCTGACTTATATAACTCGGACATAATTAAGGGAAAACTTTTAAGCGGGCAATGCTTCTCAAGCCTTACGAACAAAGAAACCGAGGATGATTGTGAACTCCATAAAACAGAATTTGATTCTGTCATGCACAATGGCTTAGAAAATTTAGCTGGTTTTATTTGTCATACAATCAAATACACTGAACCTACTGCATCCACCAATTCCAATCAAGACCAATACACTTGGGTAGACCATTTATCTGAAGGTGGGTTAAGAAAACCGTCATAAGAATTTATGAAATGTATGGAACAGTTAGAAGATATTTTTAATACCTTTAATTCTGATACATTACTTATTTGTAAACACTATTTAAAGACTTTATTGCATCAAGCTGCTTCTGCTCAATGCAGTGATCAAATTAAAACATTATTTTTTAGATCAAGAATGTATTTCAGAATCAGAAATGTAAATAAGGCATTGCAAGATCGAACATTATCTATAAAGCGAAAATTGGTAAAAACGGTTATTTAAAATATATAATGACGTTATGTATTATATGTTGTTAAATAAAAGTTGTAAAACACCTAATAGACAGACTTTACATCACCCCCCAATTCCAAAATAAAAGCTCTTGTACTATTTATAGGAATTTGAATACAATTGAATATAATTTTTTCCTGATAATTTTACGCTGCATATAACTTATGTAACATAAATGTGGTTGGAACAGTCTAGGAAACCGAAGGCTTGTATTTGGTGATATGCTACCTACTTAAATTAAATACACTTGTAACAACCATAAAACTGTAAAGAAATCTACATATGTATTTAAAGCTAAGCAGAAAGATACTCTCCGCGTGACGTCATATGCGCGCCACAAACCAAAATGGAACAGCGATGTGTCAGGCCCTGAACAAAAACAGTTTTGGCCTCTTATCACCACTAGAGGTGAGCAATATCAAAATTACTTTGATGTTACATCAAATTACTTAATTAAATTTTCTCCTAAAACTCTTTATTAGCAATGTCAATGTTGGACAGGCTTGGTCAATAGTTTTCGATTCAATTTTCAGCATTGTTTCTATTTCTAAAATATCGGTACAGACCATAATTATATAAATATTAAGTAATTTAACGTTTATGTCAATCTGATTAACAGTGTTTAAGTAACAGGTATTATCTTTTTTTTTTTTGCCAAAGGCAGCTCCAAGATTCCCATCCCTCCCAGCTTATCCCGGCTCAGCACACTTCGTGCTATTCACAGGTCTAACATGCCCCACCCTTGAAAAATCCCCATGACCCAAACACAACAAACACCACAAACACCCTGGAAAAGTGCAGTGCTCAGGATTCGAACCTGAGCGACTTTGGTAGAGGTATTATCTGGAAATGTTAATAGCAGACCCAAAAATCATGTTATCATTATTTTTAATTTTAAATTCCTCACAAAAATTAAAAAAGATGTTAGGTAAAATAAATTATCCTTGCAATTCAGAAAACAAAAACCAAAATAGTACACAAGTTGTAACAAATATCTCATTTTTATAGCGATCTTTTATTATTTGTAACTTTCTAATTTTAATTAAATTAAGATTACCTACATTTTTTAAAGATTCGTACTTTTTTAACATTAGTTTAACTGATTAACCAACTCAATGTATTGATTTTTAGTAGAAATGTTTGCTATTACTGCTGCTATAATTGTTTCTATTGCAATTTAGTTAATGCAATCGAGGAATTTACATCAAAAAGTTTATAGCTTCAATGTTCACAACAATAATAAAATTTAAATGGTACGATATCATCAGTTTGAATATTGTCCAGTAATGATTATTAAATGCCAAGGTCACATATTCTAGAATACTCTATTAATTACATTATCACTGGTATCTCCATAAAGGACAACCTATCAAGCTGACCTTGATAACTGTTTAATTCCAATGTGAAGGTGTTGTGTCTGTTCTAACAATTATAATCATAGTTTAAATGTGACTTCATCAAACATTGTGATAATCTAAATAAAAATAAAACAAACTAGAAGCAATTGGTTAGGCAATTTCAGGGTACAGAGGTGTACAAGATGAGTCATAATCTAAAGTTCAACTGAATACTTTGATATACAATTAAAAAAGCAAATTCATATACGTCAAAGCATTCATTTAAATTTCCTTTAGGACTAGTCGTGTATCATTATATTATTTACACACTTGGTTAGTTTGTAATTATGAATTCATTACGATTTGTAAGTAAACTTCAACGTTATATCCTTGGTAATATCATAAAAATTCAGAACAAAACGTGACTGAACATTCGTAATAAATTAATTTGATAAGAAAAAATCAATATTTCGAAGGTCAAGAGTTGCTATTTATACAATAGAAGGAATTAAACGCTTTTATTCAGAAACAGCTTGCAGTTCTTTCAAAAAACCACCTGCTTTCCATCGTTTAATCACAACAAATTCTGTTAAGGACAAGCAATCAAAATCGGAATTATTTAGAACCTCACCCCTGTTTCCTCAATCAATAGACCCCATTAAATAATTAAACTTGTGAACACTGCCAACTGCCAGTCATCTTAAAATAAAATTTTCACCACGCTTAACCAACTGACATATCTGAAACCCCCAGAACAACTTGAAAATGAATTCAGAAGAGTATGCCTTAAGAATGCAGCAGTACAAACGCCAAGTGCAAGATAAAATTAAGGAAGGGGTGGCGATTGTGTCTGAAAAAGGTTCTGAAGGTAAGACTTTTAAACATTTTTAACTCACAGGGTCATTCTCTACAAGTGTTGCTACTTCCGCTTCTTCGGGCCATGGCCGCTTCTCGAAGAAATCCTCCGTTAGCTTGGGCCACGACTGCTCATATAAATTCTGTAGTTCGAAAATTGAACCTTCACTCACAGCGTTGCGGAAATACTGCAGAAACTTCTTGACCAGCTCGGGCATCTTAAAGAATTGCCTATTAAACTCGCTGTCCAAGTTGGGATCGCCAGTATGGGCCCCGTACTCGGTATCGTAGTTACCATATTCATAGTCCCGGTTGTAGTTCTGAAATATTGTATCGGCTTAGAAAACTCAAAATTTTAAACAAGTGAAACTTGTGTAATATGTCATAATTTATTTGTGTTTCATTTCATGGGTCTTATTCCAGCAAAATATGTCGGTATGTATAATTTTCCTTTATTTTCCAAGAGACTAACTAAATTGGGGGTTACCATACGGGCTGGAAATACGGAAATTTTGGCCGTCATTTTTGGTTTGATTGTGTATATATTTGTTTAACTTTGCAAACTAAGAGATATTTCTTAGTCTTACCTGCTCGTATTCATCGTTGGAATATATTTTCGACATTACAAATACTAAATTTCACCACTTAACCTATAAACTACCGCGTCCACGATGTTAAGCCAAGTTTCTCACCAATGTTAAAGATTGTGTGAAAATAAGCTTTAATTCGAATACTGACCGCTAGAAGTCTTAGGCGCACATAAAAATGCATTGGTTTAAATTTAAAAAAGAGAACTAGTATATTTTAATAATTTCAGTTTCTTTACATGTGCTTCGAAATTTTTACAATACACTTATATCAAATATTAAAAATTCCTAGTACGAAATACAACTTTAATATTTAGTAACTTAATTCAAAACTTAATAAGAAGTTTATTAAATGTTTAAAATTAAGCAGTCCCTAATACGAGCCAAAACAGTAGCTTAAAAAACGCCACTAGACCATTTTAAACGGTTAATGTATGTAAAACTGCTTACCTGAAAAAAAGACCCCTTAGATGAGATGATGATAATACGATGAGATGAGAAAAATTGCATGCAGCAGGGAGCAAAATCTGAGCTGATCCTCTGTTAACCCACATTTTATTTTGTAACCCTATGAGAATGGAATGAACGAAATTATCAGATTTTTTCACTGACGAGATAATACTGGAAAGAATGAACCCATTTTTCCAAACTTTCAAAAATAATTTCCGGCGCATGGTGATAATAAAAAGTAGAACAACTTTTAGTTGATTTTATTATTGTTATTTTCTAGAGACAATGTGCTCCTTGTCCTTATTGTCTACACCTGAAAAGCCTTTGATACGCTAATGCTTACATTACCAAAGTATTTTTATTGAAAACATGCTAACTAACAGCAGTGTATTATAATTAAAATGGTTGTTTAGAGTAATCAATGCGGAAAACACTGTCTTAGGCCGTATTAGGTCGTATTCATTGTATTCTGTTCTATGAAAAATATTTACTTAATAAATATATTAGGTAGGTACCGCACCAGTAGTAATAATCTTCTTGTCAAATTTAAAAGCCTTATAATACATATTTTTCGTGTATTTGTTTAATTTGGTTGACAAGATTATTTTTATTTTGTTAGATATCTATTTGTGCTTAGTATACTATCACATACTCAATATTTTAGTTTGTCCCTACCTGAAAATTCATCTAACGCCGCTCATGTTTATACATTTTTTTATTAAACCAAGAAATAGTAAAACTAGAATTACAGCTGTATAATTATTAGAATATTTATTATCAAGTGTATCATCGAAATGTTGAAACATAATATATTTAGGTACCATATAATATTTAAGGAAACTGAAATTCTTATTTAAAACTTTGCATTTTTCGATAGTTTAATATCTAACGCCACTTCCGTTAAAAACTACGACTAATATCTGATAACAGAAGTTCCGAATTAGGAATATCATATTCTACGGTTTAAATGTTGATTATTAAAATAAAATTACACAGTAATTAAATACAAATCTTACGTAACTTTATTGTTAAATAAATCTGAATCACGCGCACGAAAAAAATAAGAATTACCACTCTAACCTCACAATTCGACGTTGAAAAGTGGTTGTAATCCGGACTACATCCTCTTACAATTTGTATTGAATTTTCGACTTTATCAGTATTTATAATCAGTAATATCTGATTTGAACCATGTTTAACGGTAAGATCAAAAAAGTAACGGCTACTAAAAGAAATAATCTGGCCGTGTTCTGTATGTAATCTTTATTTTTTTTTGCTTTAGTACTGCGAAGTTTTCTTAGCACAGAGGCACCACCCACAAAGGTGCTCGAAGTCAAACCAGACAGTTACAGCGATAGACACATCTATTGCCGGGAAGAAGGCATGGTATTATATGAACCACAGGGTAATTTAAGTAAAAAAGACAAGCCGCGATATGAGATAGTTCTACATCGACCGTGCACCGAAACACTCTACCAAGCATTCAGGTAATTTAGATATAAGTTATTGTTTCTTGCCTTACTTGTTACAAACTATGTTAATATTAATCTCAAAATCAAGAATAACAACAGAAATTAATCAATAATGCCAAATGTAAATGGTTGAAAGAAGAATCAAAGAAATAGTTGTCAATTAGAGGCAAATTGCACATTCATTTTCTACGGACAACTTGCTTACAAATTACACTCCAATGAATTTGACATTTTTGAGGATAACATTCGAGAAAATTAAAATTTAGAAAATAGTACTAAAAATCAAACTTATAAGAGAATTATAAATATGTGTGCTAAACAATTATCGAAACCAAAAAATATATTCAATTTCCATTCCTGTTTCATAAATTTATTATATGTAGTGTTCAGTGACAAGAAGGCAAAATTTCTGAAGAAAATATTCAAGTTTAACCCTTTTCCAGAATACGCAAACAGTGTTGAAGAAATTTTAGCAGAAAATTCCGAAAATAGTATTAAAGGAAGACATTTCAGTTACACAAAATTTCAAATTACTGATTTACTGAGAGAGATGTCATTTAACCAATAAGTCAAATTAATTTATTTTAAATATTGATTTAAAAAGTTACTCTAAATAATTTAGTTTCTTTTAGTGAAGTTGACAAGTTGGTACACCAGTAGGAAATGCAATTTCACCACATTTTTTTATAAATATTTTGGAAACATTTGGAAGAACAAATGTATGTAACAAATCAAAGTAGGAAAATTATTTTTTGTCCTTTATGCTGATGTCATAACATGTATTAATAGATCATTTGAGTCTATTGACTAATTTTTAGCATTTATTCTACACCCAAACGTAAAAGTACTCTAAACATCACAGTTTGGTGAAATGTCAGAAAATTGCAAAAATTATACGAATGTAATACATTTCAAGTAGTTTTTAAAACACTAGAAGCACTGAAAACCTTGTCTAATGGTAAAGACAAAACCAGTGAATTGCTGAAATTACATTTAAGGTAGGTTTGGTTGAATGGGCCACCTTTTTACAACTTAAAATTTTAAGCGGTTACTACAACACAAATCCAATGATTTTAGGTTTGATTTTTTTGGGAGTCTGTGGGACTTTTAGCGTTACCTTGACTTTATTCAAACTTGGCTAAAAATCTTGGACCCATTTGGTCCAAATCTTTTGAATTTATTCGAAAAAATTAATTGTAAAATGTCACATGCAACTAAGGGTCGCCCTACTGAATTTTTTAACTCTCGCATTTTCGCAAGCTAATTAAACATTAAGGTCCCGGGTTGCGCACATTCGTCGCCCGTTCACGTACGATCAGGAGAGTTAAGGCAGCGTTGGCTATGGTCAGTACTTGGATGGGTGACCAGAAGGTTGCGTTAATGCGGCGCCTATCTCCCACGAGGATTGATCACTATGGGAAAGTAGATCAACAACTCCCCTTATGGGGGAGGCTCTTGCCCAACAATGGGATATTGCGGGCTAATAATAAATAAATTAAACATTAAACATAAATTTAAATGACAGTTTTGTTCATTATGTTAGGAGCGTTTTTCGTTGAACGTTTTTATTCAACTCGCAAATAAGTTTATTTCAAAGAAACCAAGCTTCACATATTTCTTGTATACTTATCGTAAGGTTAGAGTGTTGCAATTGAGCCGTGCCTGGACCATTGACAGACGAGGGTCGCAATCAAGTGACACCACATACGGAAACATGAAAAAGAAAAGGACTTACCAATCTGTTGCTTTTATTAAGTACTGTAATATGACTCACCGGGGGGGCCACCCCTCTTCATTCCGCTGTACGGGCAGGTTACTGGTAACACTTGGATGGAATAATTAACCCTTTGATTGGACTGCTCAGGTGATAGTTAACTTCCACATCATTGACCATTAGATAATTACTTCTGTTTTAATACCATTTGAACATCTGAAATCCAGTAACACTGGCGCACTCTCGAAAGAGTCAATAGGCGATTGATTAGATCCCCTATGTCTCTGTGACACACGATGAATTGCAAAGAACGTATATGTCACAGGATTTTGGAGTTTACTGCTCCGTGGAATCGTACTGTTCCGACCAATTCTATGCACCCTAAGGGTGCCAATAGGGGATTGATTAGATCCACCTATTTCTCTGTGACAACCGTGCGAACTGCCCAGCATGAAACATGTAACACAGGATTCGTTAGGGCATCTGCCCAAGCAATTCCTTAACTACCGTGGCTAGCCACACTTGTACAAGCTTTCAATATCACCTGGCCAAACTTTGAGATCTCTCAATCGCAGAGACCTCTCAATCACAACCACACTCATATAACGAGCATTACTGATCAGCAATCACACTTTATCTAATTGTAGCTACATACCAGAATATTCAATCACTAGTGCACTATAATAATTAGCTAGGTACATGCATAACACGTGCAACCCAAACAAGACATCAAAACCATCTGCCCTTCGCACCCGGGCTTTCTTTCGTACGCCCCCGTACTTAAGACGTCTGCTGCGTATTTCCACTCTCTCGAGGTCAAGAATGCGACCCTAAAATCTCAATTAGTTACGCACACATGGCAAGTGTTGATTTTACTCAGATATTATTAAACTTTAAAGGAACCTTTCTTTATTTGAACCACCAGAATATATACAGTTTATACCAAAATAAATTTTTACACCTAACATTTATAAGCAGAAAACTTAAAATACTTTAATCCCAAAACATAAATGGCACCTTGCTCACAAGAAACAAGTTCTGCTTTGCATTAAGTTTTTCGTCCTTTTCTATCCGGCGATTCTCTTCCTCCTGCTTCTTTTTAAAGTACTAGTTTGAGGTAATGATTTCAGCACCATGGCAAAGCCTACGTCTTGTTTTATTAATTTTGTCATCCTACTTATTATTTTTCACCATCGCCAAATACTTTAATATATTAATACAGGAAACTTCGCCGAAAAACTCGTGACACTGACTGCAGCGCTCCGTGCGGCTTGGTGGGCCACTAAGATTTGTATTTGGCAGTTGTCGAAAACATTTGCCGCACATTTAAAGCAAATGCCATTTACTTTATTATAGCAAAAATCTTATTTAATTAATAATATTTGATAATTATGATATTTTACTTTACTTTGTAAGTTTAATAAGTTTATAACATTTTGTAGGGTTAGATTTATATTTATTAAAATGAATTTAAAACAGTAATCTGTAAATTTATTATCCAAATTTACTGAAACTTGCCCACCGAACTGCTTAGATGACGCCACTATCAATGTCTCGCATTTCAGCATG
>JABXWE010021364.1:0-21089 GCA_014611495.1 Limonius californicus | reverse complement strand
TCTGTTCATTTTATTTGGTACAATTGTAGCTGTCCTTGGAGTTCGTGGCATTTGCATTCTGGTTGTGGTGTTGGTATTTCCTCTTGCAGACTGGAGTTGTTGGTAAATTAAACATCCTTTGTAATTAGCTGGGTGGGGGCCATTGCAAAGTGCACACCTAGCGGGTGTGTTTCTGGATTTGGTACATATCGTTGTGTTGTGATCACCACCACATTTTACGCAAGCGTATGGTTTTCTGCAGTACGCTTTGCTATGCCCGTATGATTGACAGCGGGTACACTGAATTATGTTGGTTTTTTTCCTTGGTGGTTCGACAGTAATTATCATATTCTGTAGAGATTTTAGTCCATATATCTCCTTGTTACTTTTGTCAGGTTCCAGGTCCACGAAGAATAAGGGGAGAGGTGTCTTTTCTACTCTATGCTTTATATTCATTAGATTACGTACATTGTGCCCTTTTTCTTTCAGTTCTTCTTTTATTAGCTCAGTGTCTATTGTTGGGTGAAGGCCTCTTATGACAACTCTAAATGCTCTTTCCTCTTTAGTTTGATAGGTATGAAATATTATTTTTTCGTCATCGAGATGTTTTACGAGTTTCCGATATGTATCAGAGGTGTTAGTGTTTATCTTCACAGTATTATTTGCTAGCGTTTTAGAGCTGTATTGTTCTGCTTCTAGGATTTTTGTCAGATTTTTAACCATTGCTTCGTAATTAGTAACTCCGTATATATATATAGGAGGGGGTTTGTTTATTGTAGGTTGTGCAGGTTGTGGGTCATCTTTGTTGAATTCCATATCGTTGTCTTCTTGTTTGTCGGTTAACAAGTTAAATCTATTGTAATCGTTGATTTGGCTTTGCAATTCTATGTTATTATCAGCAGGTCGAGCGGACCTTTTTCTCTTTTTTACCACTTGCCACTCATGTGAACTTGTTAGAGGTTGACTATCTTGCATTTCAATTTCTGATTGTTGATTATTGGGATTCCACAGTGATGTATGAATTGATTGTGGGGAATTATTTGCATAAGATGCATATGGTAGATAATTTGGACTTGATGTTTGTAGCATATATGAATTAATGCATGGCATTGTTGGTTGGTTTGTATACATTAATTGTTGTTGAGTAATGGGGGTTTGTTGTTGAGTAATAGGCATTTGTTGTTGGAATGAATACATTTTTAAAATAAAATAAAAAGTAAACTCACAAGAAAATGCGGGTCACTGACAATCAAGTGAACGTGTAGATATCACGCGCGCAACAGACACACATCCACTCGCCTGTGAGGCCAGCGGCCGAATCGTACAGCCTGTTAAATATCAAACGTGCCTTTCGATGAATACGATAAAAGGTTTATTATTTTTGCTTGTATCATTCAACAAGCAGGCCTGTCAAAATATCACTTGTGGATTTATATATAAAATTGCATAAAGTTGTAGTAAATAGGTTAGTTGTACGTTAAGACTAAGAGTGGAAATAGGAGGACTTACGGCCTAGATTAGATGGATAAAGGGAATTGATTTTAATTGAAACGAATAAGCTAAATTACAATATTAACCGCTTTGGCAGGCATGATTGATGCCTAGTATTCGAAGCACTAATTTAAGCAAAAATCAACACAACGACGGAATAGAAATTCACCAACACATGCTGTATGAGAGGGTATTGGTTCTATTTTATTTGAAAAAGTTAACCGAAACAGTTAGAAAAAAAAACGCAAGCTTTTGCCGCTTAGTTATTAATTATTGAAATGGAAACTCAAAGGAGATTTTATACTTTCAATGCTTAATAGAAGGAAATTGAAATACTTATTCGGTACTGTTGACGGAATAAACAAACCTAACGTATAGAAAAGAAATATCACCCACTTCACAAAATATATTAAATATTTTTTTAATTCATGTATTGCCTAAAATAACCTTCATACTTTGGATAACATTCAAGGGCTGATATTTCGAACTATAATTGTTTCAGCGTTGCACCACTATTACTGGTTTTTATTGAAACCCATAGAATTCTTATTTAATTTACCTTCACGGGAAAAATTCGGGTGAAATTAAATCTGGGGATCTACAAGGCCACCAGATGGTTTCAGATTCAGTTGAAAATTGGTCTTTTAAAGTGTTATCGGAATATTTTCGCATAAATATAGAATTATAGATATGGTAATCGGGGGACCGCGGTAGAGTAGGTAGTGGCCGCAGCGCTTGGCATCAGAGTTGTTCTACTAAAGTCGCTCAGGTTCGAATTCTGAGTACTGTACTTTCCCAGGGTGTTTCTGTTGTCTGGGGCATGTGGTTCATCAGGGTGGGCATGTTAGACCTGTGAATAGCACGAAATATTCTGAGCCGGGATAAGCTGTTATGTTTGTTTAGTTTTACCGCTTCATACGAGTTAAAGTGTTATTTTCATTGCCGCTAGTCGATTACTATTTTTATTATTTTCAAAGATTAATTTATGGGAAGTCACTTTTGCGAAGCTTCCGAAAGGTTCCCATTGTTCCGCTTGTCGTGCTTGTTTCGTCTGAATATGCCGATCGAAAACAGTTCTTGGAATCCTTTGTTGGCAGAATGGCCGGAAGTTCCACGTGTAGGAATTTTGTTCTAGAATAATTACGTTTGGGTTAGAGTTTTGCAGCAGGGGGAAAGGAAGTCAGCGTAAGCTTCTGAGGGTGAACGCACATGGTTTTTGGAGTCACATTTTCTTGCTTGGGGCAGAAGAATTCTTGACTTGTGTCGGAATAAGATTATTAGCAGAGTGCCAGCTTTTTATAAAGACAATTCAGTGGAATTATTTCAAAATATTGTTAGCGGGCCAAACGAGCTTTTTCGTCGACTCGCAACAAGAAAGATGGAAGTGCCTTCGGTTTAGCTCAGAGAAGTAGGCAGTGGTTCACATGAAACGCTTAGGGGAGGGAAAATCGTACCTAGTGTAGTAGGTCAAAATGAATGGAGTCCACTTTCCAAATCACAACTGATTGCGGGTTCTTGTGGAAGACCGAGAAGCCGACAGCTTACGAGAGTCGAACTCACCGTTATTGTGCCTCCTCCTGTATATAAAACTTAGAAAGTTCATGCCAAATAAATTACACACAAATAAAAAATATAGTGAATTTAAACAAATATAATTCTATTGTTGGAACTTGGTAATGCACATAGTACAAGAAAAATATCCAAACGGTAATAATTGTAGTTAAACAAAGAGGAAAGATTGAACGTTCAGGCAAGATAGGCTCGCCGCCAGTGGCTTGCGGCATTTACTTTAATGAACAAATCTACGCAGCCAGTGACGTTCGAGTTTACAAAAATTACAATATACAATTACACTTTACAATTAACAAATAATGGCAACTGGTGACTGAAGGTCACAATACCACAGTAACAATGTTTACCTTAGTTTTCTTCAAACAGGGAGTAGAGAGAGGCACAATTTGAGGTGTTCTTAGGTCCTGAGAAAGAGGACAGAAATCGCAGACACGCTCCTGAAGATTTTCTTCGGCAAAAATCGGGAACTCCAAGAACAAAATTTCCACCGCTGTACGGGATTATCACTTGCAACGGCTTGTCACGGGGTTGTAGGCTTTAATCCGACACAAGTCGTGAAAACAATTTCACTGAATTGTCTTTACAAAAAGCTGACACTTCTAATATTTTTAATTCGACACAAATCGAGAATTCTTCTGTCCCAGGCAAGACAACGTTACGATGTCTTAATTTAGCCGGGGCGCTGCCAAAGTCCGACTCCAAAAACTACGTGCGTTCACCCTCAGAAGCTTGCGCTGCCTGCCTTTCCCCCTGCAGCAAAACTCTCACCCAAACGTAATTATTGTAGAACAAAATTCTTATACGTGGAACTTCCGTCATTCTGCCAACAAAAAATTCCAAGAACTGTTTTCAATCGGCATATCCAGACTAAACAAGCAAGACAAGCGGAACAATGGGAACCTTTCGGAAGCTTCGCAAACGTGACCTAAATTAATCTTTGAAAATAATAAAAATAGTAATCGACTAGTGGCAATTAAAATAAGACTAACTCATATGAAGCTGGAAAACTAAACGAACATAACAAAGCTGGGTGGAATGTGAATCATGGAGATGTCTTTGGAAACTCTAAGATTTAAAAAAAGTTATGCTAAAATATGATTTCACTACATTTTTCCTTTGGCGCCTGACGCATTGCCAAATTATTTTCTGTTTTAAAAAAGTTGAAGTCGTTTTGTCGATTCGGACGATGGCATTACCTCCAATATTTCATTGTTAACTAGCTGTAGAGAATAGGGAACAAAATTTTTAACAAATAAATATATAGGTAGAAAACGTGATGGTTAGAAAGGGGAGAACCTAAATAGCATAGCTGGACACAAAAGAAAATTCCAGAAGAAGCAACGCACAGTACGGAATAGAAGTGAATTCTGAACGTGAAAACTAGGCAGTATCGTAGCCTACCAAAAAAGCTGTGCCTAACATTTTTCAACATTCTTGAAGTATCCTTAAAGAAGATAGTTTTATCTTTCGGGGAATCACGGTTAAGTTAAATCTGACAACTGGAATTTCAAGTAAATCAGAAAAGAAATTGTTAAGTGCTAAACCCAGGCTACAAGCTGGTCCCTCAGTTTCTTCATCGGATCCATTCTTTGGTTTCTGAAAATACTTAGGTATTAACGAATTCCTTTCCAGACGGAGTACCTTCAAACTGGCGCCCTTTATTTAGCAACAATATGTCGTAACAGTCAGATAGTCAAATTGCCGTTCTTCTGCGTTTATATAAAAACATCTGTACATAGCTTCCTGAAAACGTTGAATCCCATAAAAAGTTATTAATTAATTGATTCTGATGTATTTTTGCTATTACTAATAAGTCGCAACTCCACCATATTCGAATGTAATAGGAAAATATATCGACCACTTGTTAAATAATGGCTTATAGCATATGTCATACTTCCATTGTATGGACGATTTATTCATTGCATTGTATACTTATCGCCTATAATAAATATGTCACAAAACGTATTCTCTCCAAACATTCTGATCCCTATTGTTACACCTTTCTACTGTTATTTGGTAACTAGTAGCTGTTCGTTCCAAATTTCCCAAATATTGCTCCTTCGAGTTGAACTTGTCAAAAAATTAAGTTCTACTAATATGTTACTAATAGCAGCCCAATACAACTATTTGCAAGCATTCTAAATTTAACAAGAGATATTTTAACCTCCAATACAACTATAAAAATATAAAAAATAAATAAGTTCTTTTACTGGCAATATAATATAAATACGGTAAATGAAACTTAAAATTATCTGTAGTTGAGTATTGTTGATTATTGTTAAGTATTGTCCAGTATGATATCGCCATCGACTTGTAAATGATAGATGCTTGTTTCGCTTCAATCCAAACCTCTTTCTGAAACATATCCTGGATTTACTTGAAATTGCCATTTCCTTAATAGCTTAGTTTAGCATAAGAGGTTTCCCACTGTAAAAATAATATCGTATGTTGCATTGTAGTATAAAACCAGCTAGACGTATTTGATCTAGAGCGGAGGTAAGGAGTTCTATGAGCGATATGCGATACATATGTCATATTTCAAACGAACCATTAAATACAGGACGATAAACGGTTGTACTTAGAGGATCTATTTAACACAAATATATATATATATATATATATATATTTTTGAAAGTATTTTGAATTACTACACGCCCGACTCTTAAGTAGGTCGTTCATGGCACGCCTGGAGATCCAGCAATCCGTTGTAAGGAGTCTGCGAGTTCATGCCGGCCATTAATTTATCTGACAACTGTCTAGTAGCAGGGCGGAATATTAACTGCAGGAGATGTGCTCTTGAAGGTTTTCATTCACGCAGTTCAGCAGCTTCTTACTCGCAAAGCCTTTGGCTAATCGCGGTTTCAACTCTACCATCTTGTTTGTATATGCAGTGGTGGGTGGTACGCCGTTGTTGTAAGGCATCAATTAGGGTTAAGTATTTGCGAGCCGCAAATATGGGAGCGGTTGAAAATTGCGTTGGTTTGGTTCAATCGCGGATGACAAGGCTAATTCGCGATGACACCCTGCTTATTGATGTTTTCCAAGAAATTTCTGAGACGCGAAAGTTTTAAGGGTTCATTAAAAATTGATAAGTGATACTTTGTTTTTAGCCTTGTTCCGTTGTTTAATAAACTTTTGTTTCGTTTCAGGTAAGATCAAATCCTGATTTTAAGGGACGATTTTTTCTGGTTATTGGGTCGAGGCATGGGTAAGTGACTTGAATGATTTTGTATTCAAACGTTTTTGACCGTATGGGCTCTAATTTAAATTTTCAAATCAAATCTAGTTGAAAAATCTTTTTTTTGCTTGTCAAAGTACGCATATGTGATATATTAATACATAAACGCGGTTATTAAAGACCAAATGAAAATTTCTAGCTCGTATGCCTCCCAAGTTTGAGATGAGCTGCTAATTGACTTGGTTCTTATTGTAGCGTGGCTCTGTCTAGAAGATGAAGAAAATATTGTACTTATGCCAAATAAACGATTTTTAACAAAATGTCAATACCATTATAACTAAAATACAAGTACATGTGTCGCCAATCAGCCACAAAATCCGAAATACCTTCTTCTTGTTATATAAGATATGAGAGTGATTTGTCATATTAACTTCAATATCGCCAGGTCACTAATCCATACATTCACTCTATGTACCTTCCAACTGTCTCGAACCCCGCGAAATAACTATCTGACAGAATCTTACGTGAAAACAATAGACATTTACGTTACTTAGCACCTGCACGGATTTACAGGGTACATAACTTACATCTCTACACATCTAATTTATTTGTTAATAAAATTATCGGTATACTAAACCTGACTGCCGTAGCATCCGGTATGCTAGGAATTTCTTTGATTTACCAATGTTAGATAACATATATTCTAAAACTAACATTTAAAACCGGTGCAAGTGGCATTTTAAACCCCTCCGCCACGGATATTTAATTTCTTACAATGAACTATCGACCCCCGAAAGCTATATCTGAATTTTATTATTATTATTTGTTTTAATACATTTTATTGGCTATCTAAATAATAACAATAAAATCATGTGGGCAAGACATCCACTGGTGTCACCCCTAATTTAATCTGTTAGATCTATTGGCCACTTTCGTCTTGTCTTCTGGCTAGTGGGTTATTGCTAACTTTTGTGTGTCGTTCGTATCCAAATCTCGGCCACATCTAAGTAAATTCAGCTTTCAATACTTCTTTCCAATCAGGATGCACCATAAATTGTTTATAAAACTTGTATGAATACTTTCCTGTACATAACATCCTAATTGTTTCGAGTTAAAATTCCGTATTTGAGTTTCTTTTTTTTTTTAATTTAAATTATGTCAAGTTGACAAGTAAAATTGAAGTTCAACCCATAAACGAAAGATGAGTGATACAAAATATTGAACAGCGACTGACGTCAACTTCCAGTTGTTTAACTAAATTCGAAAATTTTCGTAAATCTCGGCCGTAAATAGAAGAAAACCTTTTGAATATGTAAATAAACATTAACACATTTATTATCATTCAGAAACTAAATTATAAACACTAAATACTGACTTAGCGGAGCTGCAAAAATAGCGTGCTTTCAGCTTGGTGGTGTAAGTGCATCTAACTTGTTTTTCAAGACGAAATTCGTCGTTTTTTTAGCGAGCTACCTAGCAACCCAATATTTACAAACAATTTTTTTTGTCCCCAAAGGGCTCAACCAGTCAGAATAAAGCATTAAAATTGACTAAATTAATTACGAATATCTATAAAGTATAATAACATTCTTATCACTAATATTACAACAAAAAGATTGTGGTCCTTATAAAATTAACTATATTTTGATATCTTACTCGGCATATTTTTGATAATGCATTTGGAAATTGACAGATATATTTACATTAAATTATAAACAAATTATAAAAAAACAACTTCAATGTTAATCAAATTTAACACAAAGCTTCCTCACATACATTAGGACATTACAAAAAACATATTTTTTTCTGTATAAAAGTATTAAATTCACAAATTTACACTGTTGTATAAAGCTGTCAAAATCGTTATAGTTTTACTCATATTTGTTAAATTACAGCTCAAGAAAGCACAAATAAGGTTTCTATTTTGAGGAAAGCTACATTATACTGCACTTTGCAAAAATAGATTGTTTAACCACATTTGGATTGAATACGGGTGGATCTTGTAGCTTCCAATATTGGGTGGACATCGTAATGCTGTGTAACCTTGAAATCCAGGTTCTCGGTTTGTTTTATTTGTTTACAGTCATTTTGATAAAGGTGTGGAGGAATGTGTCAGTCTTATTTGGGCATTCTTGAACTGTAATTATTAAAGTATAAGTAAAATTGAAATAAGTTTGCCAGTTAGATACTAATTTGTAATTTTGTGAGCTTTATGCTTTTCTTTTAGGAAAAGTATCTTTATAGTGATGTGCTAGAGCCTGTTAAGAAGATATTAGTTGATTTTTTAAACATTTAACTTAATTTCAAGAATTTATTTAAAAAATATTTGTGAATGAAAATGCATTTTCAAACATATACCAAGTGAGGTATAAAAATGTTCATATTTTAATGTACAACACAGCGATTTTCAATTTTGATGCTAAAAAAATTATAAGAACGCTATTGCATTTTATAAAAATTTGTTAAATTTTGGTCCATGCTTGGCCCTGATTGGCTAATCTTGTTTAGGTCGGATTACTTTTGTTGTTCTTTGTATGCCGCTTCCTTAGCAACGGGTGAATAATAAGAGTTTTGTTGATTAAAAAGTTGAAGCAGTTGCTATTTTTCCATCATTGAGACCGCACGTTGTAAGGCAGGTCCTCAAATTTATTTAATTGTGTGTCTATTTATGTATAATAGCAATAAATGAAAGTGTTTAGTGTATGAGTACATACTTGAAGTTATTTTATTGTACTTACGGCCGAGATTTTGGAAAATCTGAAGAAAAATAGAAATTTTGTTTTAGAATTGGAAGTTAGCGTCCCCTAATCATCTTTTGTTGCCGATCGTCGTTTTGTTTATTGTATTGTACCTCAGACATAAAGGACCCTGTACTTTAAAGTGCAGACATTTCTACTTCGGAGAAGATCTACTAGACAGAATATCCTATTGGGTTGCTTCTTACCTTGCAAGGAAAACGGTTGTCAAAAGTCCGATTTTGGAATTTGGAAGGCATTCCAGTAATAGAGTAATGCGCTAATATTTAATTTACCACTGCCACCAATTTTGTGTATTAGGCGTTTTAAATGACAGGGTAGTGATTGTACAGACGCGCTTGATGGCCTCTTATGTAGTATAATACAGTGTTAAAGCTACCTTCAGCAACTTTATTTTAAGGGTAATGTTCACAAGTTTGTCTCTATAAGCGAAGCCATCCCATCGAGTTGATGTAAGACCTAAAGAGTCTAGTCGCGATAAATTCGTTTATGTTTTGGCATTTTGCCTTCTCCCATATTCCGCTCATGCCTGCGAATAAACACTCCAAATAGCTGCAAGAACCAGTAAGATCGAGATGTTCCCATTATAAAAGTTCCGTCAAGCTGGTTTCCTTTTATCGCTACGTTCGTTAAGGCAATTCAACTACCGCACTTTAACGTCGCAGGAATATTTAGCATGAACTTAATGTTATTGCAAATTACTGCATGCACATGTTCTGGGTTTTTGCTCTAATGTTATTGGTTTTTCGCGTCCGGCTTTCCCACGGTTGCCGTGGGCTGTGAAAAGTTGAAGACTTCATTTAACGCTGCCCAAGGGCGCGATGGAGTTTTTCAATTAACCGCTCCCTCGGCCGAGAGAGCGGTCGTAATTAATTGCGATGTCGAAAAAAATTAGTTTGTCGTTAAATCCCGCCATATTTTATGCGAGCGCTGCATGCATATGCATTATTATTCAAGTCGCCACATGAACGAAGGTGACGTTTTTAGGTTAATGATTTTATATGCCCTGTCTTTTTATTAATCGGTTTGCCAAGAGTGTTATTTATCAGACGAATTATTTATGGCCTTAATTTCCATTCTGGTACCGTCTTACGGGTATTGCAATTGCTTGACTGCAGTTTTGTCTTCAAGGCGTCTTTCGAAATTACAGAATAATAGTTTGAAACAACTTTGAAAAACCCCTGTTAATCTGAAAGAAGTTATACTTTTAATATACGACTAGTTGAAGCTGTAGGCTCCGCGCTACGCTTTTTTTAAACAACTTCTCTAGAAAGTGGTAAATAAGCTGCGGGGAGATATAATATCTTAAAATGAATGATCCGGGTTTGACATGCAACTGTATATTTGTTATTTTGCATTTGCCTATCTGATTCCTTTTTTTCTCCCTGTAGGTTGTATTATTTCATTCATCTGGTATTTTCTGTATCCTTGCGGAACACTAATTATGTGTTTATTAGTTACACGATGATGGTATGTATGTTATGCTTAGATATTTAAACGTTATCAAATTTAATATAAACTACCAACGTGTTAAGCGTACTTAAAATCCGTTTGCTCTGTTCAAAGGCATTGAGAGAACCGCCAATGCTACTCTAGTGTTGGTTGTGTTATTTTGTTCGTAGAATACTTCTTATGAATTAGTATCAGTTCAAACACGAGATTTCATAGAATAGTTTGTCTGAAACCGAACAGGGCTGCACTTCCTTAGTTCAAAGGGCACGTTAAGTTGTAGGTCCTCGCTGCGCTGAATCTCTAGTAGCACAAGTCGCAGAGTACTACAACAAATGTCGAGAACGTTCTGAAAAATTATAATAATAATACATATATGCTATCCATTGTTTGGGAGTTAACCGATTATATTTTGCACAAATAAGATAAATGTTTATTGTAATTATAGTTTCAAGGCATTTTCCGTTTACAATCTGAATCTACACGCTGCAGCTATGAGAAAATTCAGAAATATCCTTTCTTACTAAATGCCTCCATGTTGTGCTTAAAGCAATCAAATATCGACTGTTATCGCAGCGAGCTTGCAAAGGTAGTATATCAGTTTCTTTACTACGAGGTGTGTTCAATTGAAACCCATCTTTGCTTTATAAGAAATGTATTCATTAATTTAATTACAAATAATTACCGCCACAGTTAAGACATCTCACCCATTGTTTTACTAACCGATGTCATAGAATTCTTATGGCTGCTGATTGAAGAAGTCTTCCACAGCTATCTGTACTTCTGCGTCAGACTGAAAATGCGGACCATTTAAAGCCTTTTTCGGCGGTCTAAAAATATGGAAATCGCAAGGCGATAGATCCGGGCTATAGGGTGGATAGTCTAAAATCCTCCATTTCTTTCGTTGAAATTTTTCTTTTACCACATTAGCAACATGAGGCCTAGCATTGTCGTGCAGCAAAATGACCCCAGGCGTAGGTTTTCCTCGACGTTTGTGTCTTATTGCTTGATGAAGCTTGTTCAAAGTCTCCTTGTACAGATTTGCATTGAAAACTGATATGGAAATTACTAGAACAGCTAAATGTGAATAAGAAACTTAGAAGAGCAATAGAGAGTGTATACGAGAAAGTGAGAGGAATAGTGAGACTAGGTGGAGAACAGATAGAAGAATTCAATATTGAGGAAGGGATCAAGCAAGGCGATAGTCTGAGTCCACTGCTATTCATCCTGGTTATGAACACGGTCATTAAAAACTATAAGGAGAGAACCAGGAAGCTACAGATAGGCAATTGGAACATGGAGGCGGTAGAAATCCAAAACATGGTCTACGCAGACCATATTGTGGTCTTGGAGGGAAGTAGAAAACAATTACAGGCAGCAGTGAACCTGTGGAAAGAGGAAATAGAAGCAGTTGGATTACAAATCAACACCAACAAAACAAAGCAATGCACATATCGAAACAAAAGCACCAACCAGCACAAAGAATCAAAATAGACAACATAGACGTAGAAGAAACACAAAGATATTAGTACTTGGAACAGTAATTACAAACGATTGAAGAATAGACAGCGAAATATTAAATAGGGTGAACAAAACTAGCCAACTATACTACGCTATGAACAGAAGTAAATATAACTGTAAAAAGAGAAATAAAGACAGCAACAAAGCTATACATATACAAAACAGTATATGCCCCAATTTTGACCTATGGGGCAGAAAGCTGGACTGTGCTGGACAAACACAAATCGAAAATAACTATGGAGGAAATGAAGTACCTAAGGAAAGTATCTGGAAAAACGAGAAGAGATAGAATAAGAAATACAACTTTTAGAGACCAACTGCAACAAATACCACAAGTAACCACAATAGAAAATAAACAGCTAAAATGGTATGGACATACAAAAAGAATGGCTGAACACCGAATCCCAAGACGAAAACCAGAAGCAAGAACGGAAGGCAAACAACCAAGCGGTAGACCAAGGAGAATGTAGACAGATAACATCCAAGATAGGAAGAAAGGAAAAACGATGGGGGAATTAAACAGATTGACAGGAGACAGAAACAAATACAGGAAATGGATCGAGGCACCCGACGCCGGTTTGGTAAAGAGGGAAAAGTGAAAGAAGAAGAAGATTTGCATTGACATTTACTCCATGTTCCTTAAACTTTATCGACAAGATGGCCGAAAAAAATGTTAACATCACCTTGCCTGCAGAAGGTTGTGCTTTAAAATTCTTGAACTTGAATGTTTCCACTGCATCGACGATAACTTACTGGATGGCTTGTAGTAATGGCACCAGCAACTATTGACAGAAGAAAGTCATCACCATTTTGCTCATAATCTGTGAGGTGTTGCAGAGATAAGCCTATTCGCAAGCATTTTTGTTCATTAGACGAGAGACGAGGAATCCATTGCGAACAAACTTCTTATGTTCATTTGATTGTGCCATCTCATCTGAATTGGAGTACTATTTTAACTGCCGCTTCATAGGAATCAAAATTCTATTTTAATTGCCGTTCTTATGTTGATTACAGTTTTCGTTATTTCTTTTAAGTTTGAGTTATCGGAGGCCAATTTCGAAAAGTCTAGATTTGCCGATCAAAAACAATTCTCGAAATCGCACGTGTTATTTCGTTCCGGAATTATTTCACCATATTTCGTAATATGGTGTAATCGTTTTAGGGAATACAGGTTCTGTTGCGTTTAGTTCGGCAGTCGAATCTCCACCTTTGTTCAGCCCGGTCATCGATTCCATCTGCGGGGACCGTTTATAAATCAGGTACTGCAGGGGCGGCTCGGGTTTCCGATAACTGTCCATCGCGTGAATTTCGTAACGCTGTTTTCACCGTGGGGTGAACAGAACCATCGACAAGTGTCGAATTTAAACAAACACGCTGGAATTTTAACCCTGGAAAGGCAATTTCATTGCGAAATTGCCGATCGCATTTGGCTGATTAATATCCAGCCCATTTCCTGTCCCTCTGGTAGTGCCACTGTTGCGACGAACGCATTGAAATTTTGACCCTTAACGTTGACTCCATTCGATCCAGTCTTCAGGGGTGTGCCCGCGGATTTTTTCGGCTTCTTAGGAACACAAGAACACCCCAAAATTGTGCCTGCTTCTCTCTATTCCATTCACTGAAAGTCAAGGTAAAATAACCCGTTTTTGTGTTGTGAAAGAAAACCTTTTACGCGCTTAGCTTTCAAAATTTAAGTGATTGAACCTTTGTTTTTGATGCGACAAAAAGCGACCTTCAGTCGTCGATTGTCATTTTATTTTCGTGTTAATTGTAAAAAGTAATTATATATTGTATTATTCTTGTAAACTCAGGCGCCACTGGCCACGTAGATTTTTTTGAAGAATTTAAATGCCGTAAGCCGGGGGCGGCGAGCCTCTTGAACGTTCGATTTAACCGTTTGCAGTATTGAACTATAATATCACCATTTGCTGTCATTCTTTTTTTGTGCCGTCATTTATTCTCAAAAGGTTAATTATATGTGTTTTGAAATTTATTACATTTGTTGTATATTTTGTATTGTGTGTGCATGAACTTTGCAAGCTTTATAAACAGGAGGGAGGCACAATAAGGGTGAGTCCGATTCCCGTAAGTTGTTGCTTTCTCGGCCTTCCACGAGAACCTTCATTTCCGACATGTCCTCTACACAACTAGGAAGATTTCCTCCCGTAAACGGTTTCCGTGAACCTCCCCTACTCCTCTGAGCTAAGATGTAGGCCTTTTGCCACCTATCCTGTTGGGGGTCGACGAAAAAGCTCGTTTGGCCCGTAACAAACTTTGGTGTAACCAAGATTACAAACAATACTATGGACAGATCCTACACTCTCACCAACAATTTCTGAAATTTCTCTAATTGAAATTTGACGATTTTCTCTAATAAGATCTTCCACACATGCCATACGGTTTTCTGTTTATGCAGTACATCGTGCACCTGGTCGCTGCTCATCCATAGTCCCCTCTTTCACATTTTTAAATTTTCGGCACCATTTCTTCACAGTTGGGTACGCAATACGTGCATTTCCATACATTGCTTGCATTCGCGTGTGAATCTGCAATGGCCGCACACCCTCAGCGCATAAAAATCGTAGGATCGCATGCTGATCAAACTTCGACGGATTTTCAAGCCTCGTCCTACTAGAATTAATGTGGGTTGATTTATAGGAAATTTTGTTAACGGTAGTCTATGACATATTTTCGTATTTTGGTTGCAATAAAAACCCGTCGCTATGCAATTTTTTATTTGCTAAATGAAAGATGGTGTTTTAATAAATGTACGCACACTTTATTGTGTTTATAGCTCGCGCAGAGTGTAAGCCAAGATAAAAAGGAAAACTGAAATCATTGAAGCGCGATTATTGGGTCACACAGACGTCAGCTGCTTTGAATAATGTTTGAAGTTGATAGAGTCGCAATTTTCCATGTGATCGAATGCAAAAGAAATTAGAATTGATAATTTTTTCTGTAGATACGCCTGAATTGACACGAAAATCCACCAGTTTTGAATATGAATGTCATAACTCCTTATTTCTTTTCCAAATTTTTCTGATGTATATCGGAGGAAACGTTTTTATTTCATACCGAAAGAAGTTCTGGTGGTATTTCTTTTATCAAAGGAATAACTTTGAAACCGCTGTGGATGACGTGAGATGATAAATGATAGAACTCCGTTATGCTTATGGGAAAATTGCGAGTTCGTGTAAAAAGGAAACGTCGGGGCAGGAAATTGGAAATTAGCACTTATTTACATGATAATGCACCAGCTCAATCCAACTGACATGACGAATGCGTTCAAGGATATACATTTTAATAAACCGAATCCATAAACGTCCAGAATTTAATCCAAATAATATTTTTGAGTGATTAGGTATGTTGCACAACTAATGTGTCGTGGAAAACAGTAAACTATGATTGTTAAAAGTATTGATTTTTTTTATAGTAAGAACTTTTTTATGTCCAAATGGTACATAAATATAAAAATTGTATTCAGGTTTGGGATAACACTAAAATATTGCCGATTTTTTATTACATTTATTGTATGATTTCGTACAAATAACAGAAGATACAAAAAGAGCTAAGTTATAGTAACATTGATTATATTATACTGCACGAATTTGGGGTTAGCAGTTTCTTTTATTTTGCTGTGTCCTAATTGATCGATGGGCATTCCGTGCTTCTGTACCGACGTCAATTCCCCCTTTGCTTCTAGATTTCGCAGTGTTAATTGTAGGTCTCCGGGCACCATTTCCATTAATGTATTTCACGTTTTATTAAGACGATTTCTCTAGCATCCTTCCCATCTTTCTCATTTTCATCGCATATTTAAGATTTAATTACTGTTTTGTATTAGCAATTCTAAATTGTATTACTAATCAAAGGAAGTAAACCGATCTCCGTTACAATTCTGCGCAATTTTATACATAGCATCTTAAAGGAGTTTTCTTATATGCGGAGAATAGTAGTATGTAGGATTCAAATTGAAATACGTTTCATGCTTTATAATTATGATTTTGGAGCCACTATCTCTTTCCTAATGATGATTATGAAACAGGCTAATTGACAGTTGGGCATTGGATAAAAATGTGTCTTGTTGAAATAACACCAGTGTCATGCATAGGTAATAAAAGAGGATATTCTGACCAATCTAGTTGGCGCAAGTAAACATATAACGGCCTCTTAAAGGTCGCAGAAGTTGGTTTGCTTTGTTAGCCACCTAAGTTGTTACAAACGAGCTTTTTCGTCGACCCGCAACCGGATAGGCGGAAAAGGCTTGCAGCTTAGCTCAGAGGAGTAGGGGTGGTTCACGGAAACCGCTTACGGGAGGAAATCTTCCTGGTTGTGTACCGAATAGGTTAAAGTTAGTGGGCGCCATCTTCCAAATCACAGCTGATTGCAGGTTCTCGTGGAAGGCCGAGAAGCCGACAGCTTACGGGAATCGAACTCACCTTTATTGTGCCTCCCTCCTTTTTAGAAAGCTTGCAAAATTCATGCACACAGAAATACAAATACAAGATAGTAAAAGATGTAATGAAATTTTAAAATACATACAATTAAACGACTGGAAATGACAAAAATTACGGCAAATGGTAATTTAATAGTTCTATATTACAAATAGTTAATTTGAGCGCTCAAGAGGAAGGACTCGCCGTCGCTGGCGTACGTTATGTAAATTGTCCAAACGACTACGTGGCCCGTAGCGTCGGAGTTTACACGAATAACACAATATACATAATTACTCTTTACATTTAGTAATACACAAAAAAGGAAAATCGGCGACTGAAGGTCGCTTCTTGTTGCATGAAAAAAAAGGGTTCAATCACTTAGAATTTTGCAAGTTAACGCGTAAAAGGTTTTTTTTCACCACACAAAAAACTAGGTCCTTTACCTTGACTTCCGGTGAATGGGGCAGATAGAGCGAGGCAGGCACAATTCTGGGGGTTGTTTTCCAGATGCCGGTACAGTCTGGGGTATTTTCAGGTCCGGGAAAAAGGTAGAGGACTTCTTCAGAAAACTTTGGGACGAAACATTTGGTGGTACGCCCTTGGGAATTAGAATACTTCCACTAGGGGTTCAAACGATTGGAACAACAGCTCTACGAAGCACAACTTTCACGGGTTTTTCACGCTTGTATCCGATCTAGATCGAAGGAACAATTACACTTAATTGTCCTGTACCAAAGCTAACACTGCTAATATTTATTTAAATTCGACTTCGTCGAGATTCTCTTTTTGCTTAAGGCAAAATATGACACGGTAAAACTCAATTTAGCAGATGAGCCGCAAAAAAAACCCTGGTCTTTGATAATTCGTCCGTCTGTCTGTGCCCACAGGTTAGCGCCTACTTTATTTTCTTGACGGCCCCCGTAGATGGACATGGGCGACCGGAGTCAGCGAAGGTATAAAATCGACTGAAGAACTAAATTTCCCCCTCGCCGCAAAAACACATACCGAAGCCTAATTTGTTCTAGAACAAAATTGACACGTGCGTTTTCCAAGGAAGCTTAAAACGCAATATCTAGAAGGCTAGCGCTGCTAACAAAGGAATTCTCGGAAATATTTCGGCCGCCGTTACAAACATTTCAAGCGCTCGAAAGTGGCCTCGTCATAAATTAAATGTTTAAAAAGAGTGAAAAATGGTAATCGACATAAGAATGGTCATAAAAATAGAATTCCAATTCCTATGAAGCGGCAATTAGAGTATGCCTCTAATCTAGACAGAGTGGCACAATTTAAATGAACATAACAAAGTTAGCCGACTTAATTTTGTTGCCAGCTGTATGCACATTCAAGTTGAAGAGTCAGATGTCTTACACATCCTACTGAACACCGGCCCCTTCTCTGCCACGTACTTCTGCTCAGCTGTATGGTAGAATCACAGAGGACTTACAGCTTAACTTCAAATGCGAACGACAGATTTTCCAGAGAAGATTTTTGGCATTAAGATACCACCGCTGATAACTGGTGTGGGGAATTAGGTATTGGGGGATGCGTCACAATTATTTATATGCTTGTACTGAAGAGTGGAACCCAAGCCACAGTCGACGTTTTGCTTAAAAAGCAAGCCCTCTGCCAACTGAGCTCTTAACAGTCGCTAAAGAGTACGGCTTGCTATTATTCAGAATGTTTTAGATCCATGGTTATACCAATTCAAACATAATCCATATTTCCACTTTTAGGATATCCCGAATTGCAAACATTTCAACCGAATAAACAACAATATAAATGTCCCTTTTTGTCGGTGTCATTTTCATAATACAATCGTTAAGGTCAATTGCTTTTCGTCCGACATGATTGATTTACCGCTGCTTTTCGTATTCCCTTCCGCCTTGAATATGTTGCCTTCGGGATGTTAGTTTGTTTGCTTTGATTTGATTGAATGATGTTGGCGTGTTGCTTCAGCTCCGTCGCAATTATTGATTCCGTCTACTTGAATGTAGATTATTAGATTATTTTCTGATTAATATCAAACACATCCAAAAGCTATGCGGAAACTGTAAAGGTTTACGCCGTTGAATTAAGACAGTGCTCAATATCAAATTATACATTAGCATGCAGTATGAATAGGTATATTAGCTTAGTTAATGCTGTTGCCGGTCCCAAACCCGGCTAAAGGAGGAGGGTTCCTGGATACGGCCAGCACCCTATCCACGGTAAGAGAAAAAATATATGCTCTTAGAAATATAGCAGCCTCGGAAACTCGACTGATCACAAAAAGGATGACCATGGCGAGAAACAGGTTCAGAGAAAAACGGAAACAAAATATTGTAAGAGTTGCATGTTGGAGCATCTTATCTTGGAGTAAAAGGGACCAGGAAATTATCATTGAAATGAATAACCACAAGATAGACACATGTGCCCTGTCTGAGACGAGGAAAGGGAATGACAAAATATGAATATAGTGGAAATGAAACGGATAAAGAAGCACAGGCAGGTGTTGGACTCCTACACGAGAAATACGAACAAAACATAGAGCAGATTACTTATGATAATGAGCAAATGCTACGTGCTACCTTAAGAACTGAAATAAATGTTGTTTACCTAATATCAGCGTATGCTCCTCAATCAGGTAGACCCATTAATGAAGTAACAAAATTTTATAAAACATTACAGACAGAAATTGACGATTTGCCAAACACAGACAAAGTGTTTATAATGGGTGACCTAAGTGCAAGAGTAGGAAATGAAATAATAGAAGGAATTAAAAATAGATTTAACGAAAATCTAATGAATGAACCAGGAGAAGTGCCAATTTAAGTCTGCTCTCACAATAGAGGTAATATATTTGTTTTTTCATTTTCAGTGGAAGTCCATTTGGGCTAAAGAAAACATCGTAATACAAATTTTTATATTTAACACGAGGCTGGTACTCATACACGCTCGTTTTCCTCAATGTAGTACAAAGCAGCATTCATACAATGATGCATGATAACGAAGTCTATTCACCGCGGAAAGCATTGACTGCCCAGACCAAGACGTAGAATAATGTTCCCCTAGAAATTCGACAATAACCATCATACGGATAGAGTGAAACCTCGACTCATCCGAAAGTAGGACTGACCTGATAGTATTGAAGGGAGAATATCTCATTTCTGCTGAATCGCAACGTAAAATGAACAAACAGTCCCTGCCTTACAAAGATGCTAATAATTTGGCCTCAAATCTGGATTCCAATGGTTATTCTGGAAATCACTCTTATAGTGGAAGTGTACTAATGTAAAAAACCGAAGATGTCGATCTTAAAGGGTGGTAGTTTAATGACCCTAACTTTCCCTATGTTTGTGCAATGCTGTGCTGTGTTCCTGTACTTCTTCAAGATTTCGAATACACTCTGGAACCTCTGGAATAGTGTTGTAATTTAGAACGGAAGGCTTTTTAATTGTGCATTTATTGTTTTATTAATATTATAATGACAAATTGTGCTTCCAGGCAATGTTTGGATTTGTGGAGAAATTTTCGGCCACTTACAAGAATTCGAAAAACTGATTTTGATATTCCATATAAGAGGAGTTTTCAGATTTAAACAGGGATTTATGTATAAAAAACGGGTATTATAATATTACAACGATGAAAACTATACAGTACGGTCGTAAAATGTCCTCCCCCCTACTAACTTTTGAACGACTTCATATTTCCTGACAAAAATTTGTATGCTTTGTTTAGTGGGAGGCTAAATACTACATTTTAGCCTATATTTAAATTTTATAAAAAAAATTTAAATGGCAATGGGGATCGAGTGTCATCTCATTTGAAAGGTATTTTAATTCTGCGTGTGATCCTTGAGTTTCATAAAAAATATTCATCCAGAAAAAAAATGATGGATGATCGAAGATAACAAGTTTATGGAAAGAAGAAGGCACTCGGAAAATTTTGCGATTTGCTCGTACCGTTCGGCCAACAGGGGCGTTCAAAGTCGAAACACGAATCGACGTCCAGCACATGTCCACGTCATCGCAGCGGGTCGGTCGCGAGCCCAATCTGTTCACATAAGTACGGCGCATCGATGGCCTGTGCAGGCGGTTCGAACATCCCAGAAAGGGACGCGAGGGACGCCGACTAAGTTTTTATATGGATTTTTACGTTTATTTTTCGACGTTTCGGGGTCCCCCGCGCTCCCTTCGGGGATGTTAGAACCGCCTTTGCCGGCCGTCTATGCGCCGTACTAATGCGAAGAGATTGAGCTCGCGACCGACCCGCTGCAATGACGTGAACATGTGCTGGACGTCGATTCGTGTTTCGACTTTGAACGGCCCTGGCGGCCGAGCGGTACGAGCTACGGGAAACTGCCACAAGGAAAAGTTATTGTCCTCGACGATGCCAACAACATATCCGGACTGCAAATCGCAAAATTTTCCGGGTGCCTTCTTTTTTCCATAAACTTGTTATCTTTAATCATCTGTTATTTTTCTCTGGATGAATATTTTTTTATGAAACTCACGGATCAGACGCTGACGCAGTAAGTAGTAAGTAAGTAAAATACATTTCAAATGAAGTGTCACTCGACCACCATTGCTATTTAAAAAAATAGTTCAGGATGGCGTCTAGCCGCCATATTGAAAGTTATAAAATTTAAATATGGGCTAAAAAGTAGTATTTAGCCTCCCAATAGCACACAAAATTTTGTCAAGTCGTTCAAAAGTTAGGGGGGGGGGG
>JABXWE010021362.1:0-20105 GCA_014611495.1 Limonius californicus | reverse complement strand
AAGTTCGTCCAGTCTATCCCGGATTTTGACAACAAAGTCATAGACGTCTTTTCCAGCATGAAAAATAGGAGAATGGATTTTATGTACAAAAAATAGGTAAGTTTTTTCTTGTGCCCACCCTCTTTCTTAACTCACGAGCCGCCACTGGTACAATGCACACCGAATTCGCAGGTTTTTGTTATTAAACGATGTTTTTTGCTGTATTGGGTCGCAAACTATATTGGGAAACGCGTTTCATTGTAGTAATTTGTATACATCAAGAAATAAACGAATTAGCAAGTTTCATCTCATTTGTAGTGAAATGCACTGTACTGGATAGCGAGATTACCTAATGTTCATTGGTTGGGTTGGAACTCCAGTGCGGCTGCCCACAGTATGGAATACACGAGTTCCAACTCGGCATGTTGGTGTTCTGTTTTTAAGTACAAGTGCATAGTAGAGTAGTGTAGTTAATGAATCGTAGAGTAGCGTAGAGTAAGCACTTGTAATGTTATGTTTTAATATATATTAAAAGTTTACGAAGTGTTTTTAATAATTAATACCCTTTCCAATATAATGTTGAAAGAAGTATAATACATAGCGACCCGGCCAGGATCGAATCAAATTTACTAATTCTTAGACGATGCTTTTTGCTGTATTGGGTCCCAATCTATAGCGGGAAAAGCGGGTGATTACAGCTACCTATCAAGAAATAAATGAATTAGTAGGTTTAATCTAATTTCTAGTGCTATGCATACCGAATTTGCAGATTCTTGTTATTAAACGATGCTTTTTGCTGTATTTAGTCACAATTTATAGCGGCAAACGCGTTTTATTACAGTAATTTCTTATTATCAAGCATAAACGAATTGGCAAGTTTAATCTCATTTTAATGCAATGCACACCGATTTTCCAAAATCTTGTTATTAAGCGGTGCTTTTTGCTGTGTTGGGTCACAATCTATAGCGGGAAACGCGTTTCATTGCAGTAATTTCTAACCGTCAATGAATAAGCGAATTAGCAAGTTTAATCTTATTTCATCTAAATATCTTGTCGACGGGTGAGACTACCTACTGGCACAGATTTAAATAAATTTCTTGATTTACTCGACTTTTATGTAGTAAAATGTATTAACTTGAATTATGTCAATATACAGTGAGAGCCAAAATGATTTGTTCATTTTTAATAGGAAATAACAAAAAATATATTTTATTAATCGCTAAATTACTGATAACCAAGGCTCGGATTTTATGCAAAATGCATATTCTAAAGTATCGATATGCCAACGAAATGCTTTTGTATCTATCTGTGTCTAGTGAAATGCATGTAAATGACACCATTTTAATTTTGCATATTTTGCATATTTTAGTGTTTTGCTCCATACATTTGCATTAAATGCATATTGAAGCATTTTTCTTCACTAAATTCTCAAAATTTAAAATTTTTGGGTTGCTTCGACTAAACCACTGCTGGATTTTAGGAATTTCCAAGAATTAGTGTTTACCTGTTTATGAAAATTTAACCAGGAAAACCTAGCTAATTAGACCCAGCTTAGTGACCAGCTGACCAGTTAAAAGGTTCTAAGAAATACCTAGGTAAACAAAGCGGATGTTGTCAGGGGGAATCGGTCGATTTACCACATATTTAATGGGTGGTGCATTTCATATGAAACGAAATGTATATTATCTGACAAAAGGCAGTCGTTTCTTCTGGGTTCTTTTGGGAAATATATCATAATTAATAGTTAGAATTGTATCAAACATAAAGAATAAATACATACATAGCAATAATTCTATAATTATTATTTTATCTAATATTATTTTTAATTTTACGTAATTTTAAGTATTTGTTTAATATTGTATTTTTCTGGGCTTGTTGTTGTAGATAAATATTATAGTAAATAATAATAAAATGAATTTTAATGATTTGCAACTTTTTCTTTTTAATTTTGCATATAATGCTGCATATTTTGCATATAATACGGCATATTTTACATAAATAAGTGCATATTTAACCAATTTTGAGTGCATATATATGCGCATATTTTGTAACTTTAGCGTGCATATAAATCCGAGCCTTGCTGATAACAATCGAAAGAGGAGGCTTTGGAGATATTTTGACAGTTGTCAAAATGGTGCGTTGGAATATACAGCAACGCATATTTTGTGTTGACAATTTTATTAAATTTAGTTCAATTATTCAAACTCAACGTTTATTTCGTCAACATTTTAATGTTCGTGATGTACCGGCTCGAACTGTTATTTCGTATTGGGTAAGGAAGTGGCGAAATCATGGTTTAGTTGAGAGAAGAAAATCAACCGGGAGGATTCGCTCTGCATGCAATCTTGAAAATGAGGAACGGGTGAGACAATCAATTCTGCGTAGCCCAACTCGATCAGTTCGACGGCATGCGGCAGCGTTAAATTTATCTGCAACAAGTACCCGACGAATGCTGCACAAAATGAAGTTTCATCCATACAAAATAGCAGTGGTACAGAAGTTAACTGATCGTGATAAGCAAAGCCGTATTGAGTTTTGTCAACGTTTTTTGGAGTTAAGGAATGAGGAACCCGATATTGCACAACATCTTTTCATGAGCGACGAAGCACACTTTACCGTACACGGCATGGTAAATAAACAGAATTTTCGATACTGGGCTACCGAAAACCCGTGTGAAATCTATGAAAGACCCTTACATTCCCCAAAAGTGACTGTTTGGTGTGCTGTATCATCGTCAAAAATCATCGGTCCATATTTTTTTGAAGAAAACGGCGAAACACTCACAGTCAATTCTCAACGGTATGCACATATGCTGCAGACATTTTTTATACCGCAAATTGAAGAAGAAGAAAGAAATCACTTTTTTCAACAAGACGGTGCGACCTGTCATACTGCAAGAATAAGTATGGAGATCCTGCGACAGACATTTCCGAATAGACTAATTTCTCGAAACGGTGATTTTAATTGGCCCCCGAGATCTCCTGATCTTACTGTACCAGACTTTTTTCTTTGGGGATATTTAAAGAGTAGAGTGTTCAAGAGTAAGCCTAGAAATATAGAGGAGCTCAAAAGAAATATCCGACAAGAAATTGAAGCTATTCCACAGGATATGCTTCAACGAGTTATGGCAGATTTCGTCCGTCGTTTAGAAGAGTGTGTGGAGAAGGGGGGCGGACATTTAACACACACTATATTCAGAAAGTAAAACTCCCATTATTACTTTTTAAGATGTCATTAATAATATTTCTGCAATTAAAGTAATTCATGTGTTATTTCCTATTAAAAATGAACAAATCATTTTGGCTCTCATTGTAGATTCCATCTTGATTTATCGTCGAATCTTTTTCTTGTAATAATCACAGCAAGCATTAATAGCATCACTAGAGAAAAACCACCATCCTTTAGCAATAAACATACGGACTGGGACTTATGCAGAGATATTCGTGATGAAACAACAGAAATAGATCTTCCTCTAAAAACAAAAAGAGATATAAATAAAGCAGTAGAACATATAAATGAAGTCATACAGAACGCTGGTTGGAAATCTATCACCGAACGGACACAAATACAGCCAGTTCAGAATGCCCTACAATAATTAAAAAGAAAATAGCCCAAAAGAGAAGGTTACTCATACTACGGCAAACAACAAGACCTCCAGATATTAAACGACAATTTAATCAAGCTGCAGACGAACTTAAAACATTCTTCCAGAGATAAAAAAAAATCAAAAAGTGCAAAATTATCTTAAAAACCTGTCGCTAACTCAGAACATTTGGTCTGGAAAGCAACCAAAAAAACTCAAGCAACTGCAACAACACGTTTCATCGTACTTATTGATGGTAATAAAAAGGCTGGAAGTGATCAAGAGAAGACGCTGGCTCTTGCGACGCATTTATCACAGGTATTCACTCCCGTTATATCTTAAATCACTGCAGACGAAAAAAACAAAATACAGCAGCATCTTGAGTCTCCCTTTTAAATGTGCATGCCATGTAAGAAATTTAAAATTAGCGAAGCTAAAAGAACAATCTTGGAAAACCTAAACCCAAGAAAACCTTTTGGCTACGAATTAATCACGGGCAAACTTCTTAAAAAGCTGCCGGAAAGTTGCTTCAGAATTATCACTTACTTATTTAATGCTATAGTTAGACTAGGACACTTTCCTTACCAATGGAAAGTGGCTAAAATTATATTAATACCAAAGCCAGGAAAGCCTAAAGAAGAAGATGATACTTCCTGTAGACCAATAATCTTGTTGTTAATATTATGGAAAGTATTCGAAAAACTTTTATTAGACAAAATAAAATCGACAATACTCGAAAATAATAATACCTGAACATTAGTATGGTTTTCGTGAATATCATGCTACAACTGAATAGATTCACCGTGTAACAAATACAATCAGCAAGGATTTAAAACAAAAAAGATACTGTTCTGCAGTATTCTTAGATGTGACGCAAGCATTCGATAAAGAGTGCATGTGGGATTGCTTCACAAAATTGAAAATAAACTACCACCAGATACCTATCTTCTACTTCAATCGTACCTTTTCCAAGTCAAACATCATGATGCCATTACATCTCTATACCAAACCAATTCGGAAGTCCCCCCGGGGCAGCGTTCTATGACCCAAACTACTATATATTTTATATACATCAGACTTACCAACCATTAATCAAACCATGACAGCTGCATTCGCTGATGACACAGCTGTCCTTGCGTCGCATTAAGATCCAACCGTAGCTTCCCAACTCATTTAACAGTACTTAGCTCATTTACAAAATTGGCTAAAAACATGGCGTATAAAAACAAGTAGTTCCAAATCTGTCCAGGTATCTTTCACAAAGAAGAAGGGTAACTTGCCCACCAGCGCCGCTAAATGGTCAACAATAATACCACAAGCTACTACAGCCAAATACTTTGGGCTACACTTAGACACAAGGTTGACATGGAAAGAATACTTACAGAAGAAGAGGAAACAACTAGGTTTGAAATATATATATTGCTGTGTTATTTACCCTATATGATCTATTTTGCCTACGTTATGTTTCGATCATGTTGAAAGATACTGTGTTTATTGTTAATAATCCAGATTAAGACTAAAATTAAGATTAATTAGCTTATTTATAAACTAAATCATGCTCTGTAGGAGGTTATTGTTATACTAATTCATAAATTTAAACTTTAAAACATAAAAAGGTATATTCTGAGCTTTCTTGGATTTTACGATTTGCAATGTGTTGTATTGGAATGGTGTTTTAAGTGGAATTTTGTGAGTGAACAGTTGTGGGGCTTCAGGCTTTTCATCTTGATGTTGGATTGATGTGTCCAAAGTTATGTTGGGGCCCTGAAATGAAAATATTTTAAATATTGTCATTTGACGTTGTAAATGTATATATGTCAAGATTAATATAAGAAATTAAGATTAATGATATATGTTAATAGTTTATGGTTTATGAGAGGAAGGTTTTTCTCTGCATTTATTTATGTAAATATCAATTTAATGTTTGAATTTAGTAGTTTTTATAAAATTAACCTATTTTGAGGTTAGATTTCATTTATTACTAATATTTATGTAATTAACTAATTTTGCTGGGGTAAATGTTGATAGTTAAGTTTAACAGGGGGCTAGGAATTTCTCTTTGTAAACTAATGTGAAAAAGTATATAGGTGCGAAAAATACTACTTTTAAGGCAAATGACGTTGAAAATTTAATCAAGGAAGCATATTCTCAAGTGACACCAGAAAATTGGAGTCAAAAAGTCAATGTGGGAAGTTGACAACATAATGGACGAAATAGAGCCCATAATTATCAATATCAACGCTGGTGAGAGTGATCTAAATATTTTTAGCGACAGTGATAATTAACTATAAAACATGTCGTACATTTCACAAAATCTTCATAATATTATGTAATTTATTTTCTCAATTATATAACAGTGCTTGCATATTATATCAAGCTAGTAATTGTTTTATTTCTTTTATACTCTTATAAATATGTAAAAAATACACAATTAATTGCACTTTGCAAAAATTGTACTCTCAGGCTTAAAAAAAATATAAATGTTTTAGAACCACTGAACCTGACATTTAACAACACGTTGCTTTTAGGGGTTACAATAGCATTACCATACTTCAAACCTTTGTGTGAAAGGGATTAAATTTTATATCTTAAAGGTGCCTCACAAATAAGTTTGACAACCTTGTATTTGTATCCTCACCATGCTGCACGGCGACTCTGAAACGCACTATATCAATAGAAATTTCTTATAATTATTTATTTCATATAGTCTGGTTGTTACAGGCCAAACGAGCTTTTTCATCGACCCGCTACCGGATAGGTGGAAAAAGGCCTAGAGCTTAGCTCAGAGGAGTAGGGGGGATGCACGGAAATCGCTTACGGGAGGAAATCTTCCTAGTTACAGCAAATACAGCTGAAATTATTAGAAATGACAGGAAATGGTGATTTTATAGTTTCATATTACAAGCTTTTAATTTGAACGTTCAGACAAAAAAAAACTCGCCGCCGCTGGCGTACGTCATTTATATTTTCCAAACACCTACGTGGCAGCGACGCGGGAGCTTACAGGAATGACGCAATATATATTGAAAAAAATTACTCGACACTTTGTAGTACACAAAAAAAAACAGGTGGCGACTGAAGGTCGCTTCTTGTTACATAAAAAAAACGTTCCAATCCCTTGAAATTTTGCAAGCTAACGCGAAAAAGGGTTCTTTCTTCACAGCACAAAAAACTTAGTTCTTTACCTTGAATTTCGAACAGCAAGACGGAACCAGGCACAATATCGTTAACCAGATGCGGGAAAAATTCCCAGACACGCCCCTGAAGACTGGATGGAATGGAGTCAACATCAAGGGCCCGAAACTTCGATGCGTTCGTCGCACCGACGGTAACAGCAGAGGGACAGGAACTGGGCTCGATATTAATCCGCCAAAGGCGATCGGCCAATTCGCAATGAATTGCCTTTACAGGGATAAAATCCAGTGTGTTTCTATAAATCCGACATTTGTCGATAGTTTTGTTTTCACCCCACGGCAAAACAGCGAAACGAATATAACACAAGTGATACCCATCGAAAAACCCAAGCCGCCCCTTGCAGCACTCAATTTATTTGCGGCCCCCCGATTGATGGAATTTCGGAGACCGGAGTCTGGCGGAGATCTAAGGCCGACTGATGAACTAACGCAACTCAAACCTGCATTTCCCACAAAATATTGCAACATAATACGAAACAATTCTAGAACGAAATTAACACGTGAGTCTTCCGCGAAATATTCGGGAAGCGATATTTGAAAGCTAGCACTGCTAACAAAGGAATTCCTGGAAATGTTTTTGAACGGCAAATCTAATCTACAAAGGGAAACTCGAAATTGGCCTCGTCATAAATCAATCTTTAAAAGAAAATAATAACGAAAACTGCAAGCATCATAATATTGGCAAATAAAATAACGTTTTTAATTCCTATGGAGCGGCAATTACAGTACGACATTAATCCAAATGTAGCGGCAAATTTTTAAGGAACATAACATGGAACCAAGGAGCAAGTAAATAAAGGGTTTTAACGTTGTGCTTATTCTCTTCAGCGGCAATCTGCTGAAGAAAATTGTTCAACTCTACAATCCAAAGGATTCTACAAAATCATTATAGTAATCAAACTATAATAAATAACAGAAAAACAATTTAGAAATGATATTATTAGCCGTAGTTTTATACATGACGTAATCACGTCTAAATATTCCATCCCTAAGAGAGCTGCATACCTAACTTTTCTCATGGAACCATTCCTGATGGCATCAGTCTCTTCAAAGTTCCTCTTGAATATCAGAATGTATAGCCAATTCGTAAGCCATACGGCGGCGTAGTAAATGTTTAACGTGCTGCCGCCCGTCTAATCAGCCGCCTGTGTTCAATACGCATTTTGCTTCGGTTAGGAACAGTCCTGGTGAAACCACTGCAATCATAATAATATCGCAAGATATAACTGGAACAGCAAACAGTTCGACTCTCTGGTACACCATATTTTTAAACTTTCACGTCCATAAAAGGATACCATGATGAACATGCTGAGTTTGCCCTCAAAGGTAAACGAATATTAGCTATGCTAATTACTTGTCGAATAAAATAAATATAGAAACTGGTATGTCCACATTTCGAATACTAAACGGTGTTGCACTCATTAGTCTTAATATAACCAGTGTAAGCAGCAAGTGAAATAGGAATAACTGCGACCGTTTTAAATACATTAACATCCAATTAGTCGGAACAATATTCTTCTTATCAAACAAACCGAACCTGCGTTTTTACTTTCTGTGTAGGTATTTACACTGCCGGTTGCTTGTTATTGTCTTCTTTAAACATTGTCAGTTCAAGTCGACCCACTGAACGTGCTATAAGAAATAACGGGAGTGATGGCGCAGTTTAAAATATTCATGGTTCTTGTTTTGCAATATATCCAGCTGGTAAGTGTCGCAAAATAATTACAATTCCGTGTTACGTTAACATTAATTACATATACAAGGACAATTATTAATTGACATCTTCTTTACTGAATATCCCACTAATTTCCACTTCACTATTCATATACTTATTATGCAGCCTCCAGCGAAAATAACAAATTACTTCTCAGAAATTTGTTTTAATTTAATCACGTGGCAGCAGGCCTAATGTGACGTGTATACTTTTGATTATTATTCCGTATTTTTCTGTATTCTGGTCTCTTCTTGTTAGATCATTGCGGTCATAAAGAAACAAGGTCGTGAATTAATTTATGATAGAATGAGGGAAAAAACCGTACTTATTTCTATGTTCCGATATAGTTTTATCACCGTTTGTCAACTAAAAATTGATCTTATTGGAGAACAGCTAAAATGAAAACAACTTTAATATGTAGTAAGCTGTTTTTGTTTCTTGTAGGTAACCTATAATTAACTTGTAATTTAAATTTATTATTAGAAACGTGATACCTGCTCCTGGCTATTGTTTGAATTTTCCAAGTATTTCTTTTGCTTAACCTTGAAGACTAGCTAGTATAATACCTGCGATTTCCATTTCTTATCTAAGACCACAAAATCTTAGTTTTAAATCCGCAGACTCTTTGTCTACTAGTCTAGGTGTAAGAAAGGTTTCCGTCATTATCCTGTCGGATTAAGGATTAGCTTAATACTCAAGTAAGATAGTGTTTACGGCGAACAAGAAAACTTTGCGTCAGTTATCTGAGCAATTTTGAATACAGTAGACATTTTCAAATTCTTGAGAACCTACTATAATCTGCAGCGGCACGTTACAAATAATACTTCAGGATTCATTTTATGGGTCAAAATATTAATATACTAAAATGTATACTTGAATACTTAAATGTATTATTTCACAGAATTACATAATCCGTTGACTTAAATTTCACCTACACAGCATTCAAGAAAACTTGACCTGGACCCTTTAAAAATGGTTTCCTTGGAACAAACTATTTATCAACATTATTAAATTTGAACCATATTTGTGGATTTTATTTGACTGTTAATAATGCATTATATAATTCCGAAATGAAAACAAATAGGCTTCAAATCGAAATTCATGTACACCTTCATAAAAATTAAAAGAATTTACATCATAGCAGTTCACTTGTATGGTATTTCAAATCTTCTAGTATTCCTATAACAACATGCAATGCGAAACTGGTATGATAATTGTTTCTATTACCGTTAGATTTCACGGAATTATAAGATGTTCCAACAACAGTGTTCCGTCTTCCTTTTCTCCTTCTTCTGTAGCGCCATTCTTTATTGTACTTATATTTGCAAGCAACTCTGATATATGGTTCATTAATTAATTAGTGTGGGTACTCATTCTACAACCGCCACTATTAATTCCGATGTCACCTATTGATTCTTCTTGCAATACATTCTTCATCTTGACCAGATTAAAATGAAAAACAAAAGGTAAATAAAATAACTGTCAAAAAGGTCGAAAAGCATTATTTACAATTAACTTTTTCATCTTTGTTTCCATTAATCTGTCCTAATACATAGCTTTTCTTTTTGAGGAATCTTTATATCTCTTATGTAATTAAGACTCCCGATTGTGGGTCGAAATAGCACGAAGTAAAAATATCGCCGTCGAAAATAGCGCCATAAAAAACAGCGTTGTGTAAAAGGTGTGAAGGGAGGTCATCATCGTCATTGAGTAAAAATATCACATTCCAAAATAGCGTCCTAAAAAACAACAGCTGGTAAAAATGTAATCACAAATAGCGAGGGATAACAATATTGCCGTCGAGAAAACCGGCCTAAAACACAATAACGGATAAAAATGTAGTCATCGAAAATAGCAAGAAGTAAAAATATCGCCCGAAAACAGCTCCTTGTAAACATTTTGCCGTCGAAAACAGTGCGGGGTGAAAGTATCGCTGTCTAAAGTACCGCCCTGAAAAACAGCGCCGGCTAAAAGTGTCATCGAAAATTGCGCGGGAAAAAAATGTCGTCGTCGAAAATAGAGAAAAGTAAAATATAGCCAGTAAACAGCGTCTTGAGATAATTTTGTCGTCAAAAATATCGCGGTATTTTTACCATCCTGAAAAACAGTGCCGGGTAAAAATGTCGTCATCGAAAATAGCGTGGGGAAAAAATTATCGCCGTCGAAAATAACGCTCTGAAAAACAGCGCCGGATAAGAGTGTCCTCATCGAAAATAGCGCCCTAAAAAACAACGGGTAAAAATATCGTCATCGAAAATAGCGTGAAGTAAAAATATTGCCCGAAAACAGGGCCTTGTAAAATTTTGCCGTCGAAAATAGCGCGGGGTAAAAGTATCCCTGTCTAAAGTACAGCCTTGAAAAACAGCGCCGGGTATAAATATCGTCATCGAAAATAGCGTGGGGTAAAAAATATCGCCGTCGAAAAAAGCGCTCTGAAAAACAGCGCCGGATAAGAGTGCCGTCATCGAAAATAGCGTGTGATAGAAAATATCGCCGTCGAAAACAGCGCTCTGAAAAACAGCGCCGAGTATAAATGTCGTCATCGAAATAGCGTGGAGTAAAAAATATCGTCGTCGAAAATAGTGCTCTAAAAAACAGCGCCGGATAAGAGTGCCGCCATCGAAAATAGCGTGTGATAGAAAATATCACAGTCGAAAACAGCGCTCTGAAAAACAGCGCCGGGTATAAATGTCGTCATCGAAATAGCGTGGAGTAAAAAATAGCGCTCTGAAAAACAGCGCCGGATAAGAGTGCCGTCATCGAAAATAGCGTGTGATAGAAAATATCGCCGTCGAAAACAGCGCTCTGAAAAACAGCGCCGGGTATAAATGTCGTCATCGAAATAGCGTGGAGTAAAAAATATCGTCGTCGAAAATAGCGCTCTGAAAAACAGCGCCTGATAAGAGTGCCGTCATCGAAAATAGCGTGTGATAGAAAATATCGCCGTCGAAAACAGCGCTCTGAAAAACAGCGCCGGGTATAAATGTCGTCATCGAAATAGCGTGGAGTAAAAAATATCGTCGTCGAAAATAGTGCTCTGAAAAACAGCGCCGGATAAGAGTGTCCTCATCGAAAATAGCGCCCTAAAAAACAACGGGTAAAAAAATTTTTTTTTATTGGTGTAATAGCAAATTAACGATCAGAACCAATTACAATAAATGTTCTATGAGTTAATGTGATGACATTATTGGCGTGAGGGGGAAATCCATCCATCGATGTTATCCCGTTACAGAACAGCTAGTCTCCTTTTAGGTCACTGGGCCATTTCTTCATTTTATCTTCTTGGTGGGGGATCCTGATGTAGGTTGGATGCAAGAATGTTTGGGTGGACTTGTAGTCGCAGAAAGTGTTTGGTACTTCCTTTTGTTCGCTCTTCTTCTACTGTTGGTATATCTAGGTCAGTATGTAGTGTCACGTTGCTGACATACGACGGAGCATTTACAAACATGCTTAGGCTTTTAGACTGCACGCGTTGGATGATGTTAACATTGGACTTGCAGGAGCAACCCCAAAGCTCAATGCCATAAGTCCATATGGGCTTTATTATTGCTTTATAGAGCAGGATTTTGTTTTCCAGGGAGAGGCAGGACTTTCTGCCTAGCGACCAGTACATTTTCTTCATTCCCAGGTCAATTTCTTTTCTTTTTTTCAGTATATGAGGCTTCCATGTGAGTCGCCTGCCAAATGAAGACCTAGATAGCGGGCTTCATTTGCTTGAGGTATAGGTATATTGTTCAGGTACACTGATGGGCATTCGGTGCGATTTAGAGTAAAAGTTAACGTGAGTGCTTTTTGTTTCGTTTACTTTTATTCGCCATTTGTTTAGCCAGGTCTGTAGGGTAGATAAATGGTTTTGTAATTTTAAGGATGCGGTATGAGGATTGGTATGACTAGAGATAAGGACTGTGTCATCAGCAAAGGTGCCTGTGTATGTATCTGTTGTTGTAGGAACATCTGCAGTATACAATATATATATATAGCAGAGGACCAAGGACACTTCCTTGATGTACTCCAGAGTTGATCGGTCGGAGGTCAGAATACTGTTGGCCATATTTTATTTGGAAGTGTCGATCTGACAAGTACGATCTAAATAGAAGATAGTACTCACTTGGCATAAGATTCTTGATCTTGTGTAAGAGGCCATCATGCCATACTTTATCAAACGCTTGCTTGATATCTATAAATACTACAGGACAATAGGATTTGGAATCAAAAGCCGCGTTGATAATGTTTACAACCCTATGACATTGTTGTACCGTGGAATGGTACCTCCTGAATACAAACTGGTGATCTGGTATACAATTTGCCAATATGTCGTTATCATATAATCTCTTGATTATAAGCTTTTCTAGAAGTTTAGACAATAGGGGCAATAAACTTATTGGCCTGTAAGATGCAACATCTTCAGCAGGTTTGCCAGGTTTTAATATTAAAATGATTTGTGCAAATTTAAAATTTTCAATTCTATCTTACGTCTTCAATACTGGCCATTATCACTAAAATTTGCTCAACGGGTAAAAATGTCGTCATCGAAAATAGCCAGAAATAAAAATATCGCCCGAAAACAGCGCCTTGTAACAATTTTGCCTTCGAAAATAGCGCGGAGTGAAGGTATCGCTGTCTAAAGTACCGCCCTGAAACACAGCGCCGGGTATAAATGTCGCCATCGAAAATAACGTGGTGTAAAAACATCGCCGTCGAAAATAGCGCTCTGAAAAACAGCGCCGGGTAAGAGTGTCGTCATCGAAAATAGCGTGGAGTAAAAAATATCGCAGTCGACAATCGCGCTCTGAAAAACAGCGCCAGGTAAAAGTATCGCAATAGAAAATAGTGTTGAGCGAACAAATCGTTGAGTATAAATAGCGGCTGGTAAAAATGCTGCCCACAAACATAACGCCGAGTATAAATAGCACCAAAAAAACAGCGCCAGGTAAAAATGTCGTAATAGAAAATAGTGTTGAGTGAACATATAGTCGAGTGTAAATAGCGGCTTGTAAAAATGTTGCCCACAAAAATAACGCCCAGTATAAATAGCACCAATCAAAACAGCGTCAGGTAAAAATGTCGCCGTCGAAAATAGAGCTTACCCAAAGAACATTACAAAGAAACAGCTTATATAGTATAATTTACACTTATTTGCAGTTTAGTGTAACATTTCTGTAATATTACATTTCACTTTTAACATTGGCAATGTGTAATATTTTAAAAAGCTGCTATTTACACTCGACGACATGTTCACTCAACACTATTTTCGATGGCGATATTTTTCACAGGCACTATTTTCAATCCGTGCTAGCTTTAACCGGCGCTGTGAATGATGGCGCTATTTTCGATTGGATTATTTTCGACGGAGACAGTTTCTCCTGGCGCTGTTTTGATTGGTGCTATTTATACTCGGCGTTATTTTTGTGTGCAACATTTTTACCAGCCGCTATTTACACTCGACAACGTGTTCACTCAACACTATTTTCGATGGCGACATTTTTGACAGGCGCTATTTTTGATTGGATTATTTTCGACGGAGGCAATTTCTCCTAGCGCTGTTTTGATTGGTGCTATTTATACTCGGCGTTATTTTTGTGGGCTATTTACGCTCGACAACGTGTTCACTCAACACTATTTTCGATGGCGACATTTTTGACAGGCGCTATTTTCAATCCGTGCTAGCTTTAACCGACGCTGTGAATGATGGCGCTATTTTCGATTGGATTATTTTCGACGGAGACAATTCCTCCCGGCGCTGTTTTGATTGGTGCTATTTATACTTGGCGTTATTTTTGTGGGCAACATTTTTCCAGCCGCTATTTACACTCGACAACGTGTTCACTCAACACTATTTTCGATGGCGACATTTTTGACAGGCGCTATTTTCAATCCGTGCTGTGAATGGTGCCGCTATTTTTGACGGAGACAATTCCTCCTGGCGCTGTTTTGATTGGTGCTATTTATACTCGGCGTTATTTTTGTGGGCAACATTTTTACCAGCCGCTATTTACACTCGAAAAAGTGTTCACTCAACACTATTTTCGATGGCGACATTTTTGACAGGCGCTATTTTTGATTGGATTATTTTCGACGGAGACAATTTCTCCTGGCGCTGTTTTGATTGGTGCTATTTATACTCGGCATTATTTTTGTGGGCTATTTACACTCGACAACGTGTTCACTCAACACTATTTTCGATGGCGACATTTTTGACAGGCGCTATTTTCAATCCATGCTAGCTTTAACCGACGCTGTGAATGATGGCGCTATTTTTGATTGGATTATTTTTGACGGCGACAATTTTACATCATCAATTCTTATTTTTCTCTACGACTATAATATAATGTATTCGTGACATATACCTTTTTAGTTGAAGACTGATAGATATTCTCCATTGCCGTTGGATTCTGTAAAAAACGGTGGGATAATGAATCAGAATCCAATGGGCGTGGCATGTTAGCGCTTGGATCTCCCACTTGTTTTTTTATCCTCGTGAATAATAGCTGTCATTCTACACTCGTTGAAGAATATACTATTTTCTTCTACTGCCCTGCGAATTTGAAACTCGACCAAATATTATTTTAAAAAACCATCTCTAGTAATGAGAAGTTTCAGGCTTCCGTGGTTTGTGCCTAATGAAGTCATCTCTTTAATATTAGACTGCGTCGTCATTGAATTGATGGCTGCTGACGTTCCGCTACCGTTGCAGGTAGCATTATCAAAACAGTTTGATAATTGCTACTTGTAATTTAACGTCGACGCGGTCTAAGCCCGAAGAAATGACTTCACCACTTCTAGTAAGTTCTATCTAAATTCTTTTATAACAGACTGAGCATAGTACTGATCGTATCTCTAGCTGTTTCTAACGATTATTTGTTGTTAAGTGAAGTGACATGTGTAATTGTTATACGCGAATCATTTGGTGTATAATAATATCTTATATACCATGTAATAAAATATCTTATATACCATATAATAATGCTCTGTTTTGAATTTCAGAAATTAGTATTAAGTGCTCCTTGCGGCGACTCTGAAACTGTCAATTCTACGAAATGCATCGAAAATAAGCAGGAAGATACGTTGCCTCGAATCGTAACTCGTCCGACTAGAACAAAGCAAGGTAATTACTATTTACAGTAGAAATATGAATGCCATTTTATTCATTTATATTTTGATTTAATTCCTATTATAATTTGAATACTACAAGCGCTATGTTTATTGATATAATAATTATATCGATTAGTATAAAAATATAGTTCTGCAACCCACCACAAGCAGTTTCCCAATTCGGCTTTGGCAACCGTATTGGCTAAATGCTTACAATTTTCTTTGCGATTTTTGTTGTTCGAATTCCAAATTAAACTAAAGGTCGCTTATGCTTCTATCTAAACTCTTAGAGGAAGCATGTAGTTCCAGTGTCCAACGATGGAACGTAAATTTACAACTATTTGGTTAACAATTCTTGGCCCGTAAAATTCTGGTAATTACTCGTACATTTACTAGTAAGTAATATTTACTTTTATTATTTAGAATGTTAATTAAATGCAAGTTAACTATCTTGTACTGATGAAGGATATGTGTAATAATTATTATTGTTTGGCTTTACCCTCTAACCACCGAAAAGAAACAGGTCTTGTTAAATAGAATCCGTCAAGTAAATAATCATTTCAATCGATAAAACTTTATCAATAAGAAACCCTTCAAGTTTACCTGTAAAAGTGAATATAATATGGCAGTGGTTTATACGCTTAGACAATCTATTGTAAATTTTTTTTACTACAAAAATAGATCTGGCTTCATAGTACGTGTTTTGATAATAGGATGTTCAACCTATTTCTTGTTTCATGTGCACGCATTTGAAAGTTTACACGCAAATAAATCTGTTTTATTAAAATTATGCCGACAGCATTTATAAATAAATATGGATGTCAAACTTCATAAACAATATACGTTATCATTTCTAATATTGGATATTGACAGTTAATCTAATGATACGTTTTTGAGTAATGAAACCCGTATTATAAGATGTTGATCTAACCACATTATAATTTTAAACGACAAAGACAGGTATTCTAAAGCGTAATCGCCAACGGCCTTTTCGCCCGATTGCTGCACACCGGCCTCTTCTCTGCCAAGTGCTTCTCCTCAGCGTTAAGGGACCTACAGTTCAACGTCGAATTCGAACGACAGGACTTCCAAAGAAGGGTTTTGGAATTATGATAGCATGCTGGATCGCCGTGCACGCCCTGGGCATATGCCCAACTTTCTTCGAGCCGGCATTTTGACCTGCGCGCTACGGAAACCTCAAGAAAAGAACAAACACTCGCCGAAAGACTGGCAGGATGCAAAAACGCTATCCCCGACGTGAAAGGTCGAGCCGCCGTGTCGGTATGTGAATTAACCCCAGCCCATACCATTATCGCCGAAGGTCCGCGCACGCCCAGCTTGTAGTTGTCCGGCAGTAACGGGCCGCGGGGGCTTCGCCGGAATGCTGTCTCGGCGCAGTCAGTTCTGCCGTCGCTCAAGCCTGCGATACCCTGTCATCGTGGTGCATCGGGCGATCTATCGTGATATCTTCGGCGTCCCGCACCGCACATTCTGAAGAATATTCGTCTGTCTTCAATGATCGGGACTATCCCATCGACATCATGTGGCTGAGTCCTAGTTCACTGCGCCACGTTGTGGGTGTACACTGAGTGCGGTGTCGGGGGTGCGAGTGTCGATACATTGAAGTGTACGCACGTTGGGGCGGGGTGGTTGATAGCTTCTGCGTTGAGTTTCGATCCTGGAGCTGACTGCAGCTGAGGCGTTGACGGTGCTGGCCCGTGTGGAGGTGGTGCAGCGTCGGTTGTCCGCCCATGGGTTGGGGCTGGTTTCGAAGGTGACGTCTCAGGCCTCGCCGGTGGAGCTCGGTGGCACCTCGTATGCGGATGTGTTGTCGCGGCGGTTGCATATCGGTAGGGGTGCTGCCCGGCGCCGGATCGGCGATGCCGAGCAGTTGGCGCCGCGGCGGGCGTTGACCGGTGAGGTGCTGGCACCGCAGCTGCCGAATGTGGCCGCCGCGCTATCTCGCGGCGATGTCGGGGACGAGCATGTGCGGATCATCCGCACATGCTTTGATCGGCTGCCGGTGGTGGTGGATGTACCGACCCGCCAGGGCGCCGAACAACAACTAGCGGCCATGGCCGTCCGGTTTGGGCCCGAGGCGCTGCGTATCGGTGCCGACCGCATGATGGCCCTGTTGAACCCGGACGGTGAGTTCGCCGATGCGGATCGGGCACGGCGGCGCGGAGTCACGATCGGGCAGCAGGGCTTTGACGGCATGTCACCCATCACGGGATTGTTGGATCCGGAGACGCGGGCCTATCTGGACGCGGTGTTCGCCAAACTAGCCGCCCCCGGCATGTGCAACCCCACCGACCAGAGCCCTCTCGTGGACGGGGAGCCCGACCCGGAAGCCGCCGAACACGACCACCGCTCCGGTGCCCAACGCAACCAAATGACCGCGCTGCGCACTGCCTGCGCGCCACCCTGAGCGCTCCGGGCAGCTCGGCTCACGACCACGGACTGCCCGCTGAAAACCGTCGTCGTCACCACCACCCTACAGAAACTCCAAGACGCCGCCGGAGTCGCTCACCGCGCCGCAACCGAGGCTGCCAATGCGCGATCTGATCGGCATGGCCGCCCCACGCCCACCACTACCTGAGCATTTTCGACGACGATGGCCGACCGCTGTATCTGGGACGTTCTAAACGCATCGCCACCCCCGATCAACGCATCGTGTTGCACGCCCAAGACCGCGGCTGCACCCACCCCGGCTGCCATGCGCCCGGATACCTCTGCGAAGTCCACCACATCAACGAATGGGCAGACCAAGGCCCCACCGACATCGACAACCTCACCTTCGCCTGCGGCCCCCACCACCGCCTCCTCAACCACGGCTGGACCACCCGAAAACACACCAACGGCACCACCGAATGGATACCCCCCACCCCAACTCGTTTTCGGGCGTAGCGGTCCCGGGTAATGACGCATGATTATGGCGGATCCAGGGTGGTGTCGCCGGAGGCCCCGCAGGTTTTGGTGCATGCTGCCTGCTGCTGGCGAGGACAGGTGTTGTCGTCCTGGAAAGCAGGCGACTTTCTGCGCGATTATTTCGGGAGCGAACGTTTACCCCATGACGCTTGGATGATCTTGGGTTTATCGACGAGTTTATGGGCATGCGAAGGTCGTCACATGCCTTCGATGGCGTACGGGCGGTTGCGCACTTCGGCGATTTCACGCGCGCTTTTTCCGGCGGTGTTGGGGTACTAAGCAGCCATATATCGCGTTCATAGCGCAGTGGGATTTCCTGGGACTTCTTGGCTGAGAAGGCCGAGCAATACCCGGAATTCACGCTCATCCGTAATGCGGAGGTCACCGATCTGATCGTCGATGATGATGACCGAGTGACAGGCGTGCGTACGCGCGACCTGGAGGTGCATGCCGAGCTGGTCATCGCGGCTGACGGTCGCACCTCTGCCGTACGCGCCGCGTCGGGACTGGAAATCGCCGACGAGAGTTCACCGATGGATGTGCTGTGGTTCCGGTTGAACCGGCGACTGGGTGATCCCGACGAGACATTCCGCGGTAACTACGTAAAGGCCTGCCTGTTGTGGCCATGATCCTCGCGGCGACTATTGGCAGGGTCGCCCATCTCATGCCGAAAGGGTGCCGGCCCCGCATAACGGCTCGCATGGACACCTTCAGGAAGCGGGCTGATCAACGGCGCGCCCGAGCTGCGCGAGCATGTGAACGATCTGCGGTCCTGGGATGACACCAGCCATCTCGATGTCCGGGTCGATCGGCTCAAGACCTGGTGGCGCCCCGGCCTGCTGTGCATAGGCGACGACGCGCATGCCATGTCGCCCGCAGGCGGCGTCGGCATCAACCTGGCTGTCGCCGATGCAGTGGCTGCTGCGAACATCCTGGTGGATCCGTTGCGTAAGGGACGCGTCACCGACGAGGTCTCGCCAGGGTGCAACGCCGACGCGAAACTGCCGACGTCAAAGGTGGTGCAAGCGTTCAGGTGTTCGTCCAGAGACAACGTCCATCAAGCCCGGTTCTCACGGCGACCTGTCCCCCATCAAAACTGCCATTTCTTCCGTCGGACGGGGCCGGCTCAAGTTCGTGCCGCCGATCGCGGTCGGCAGGGGCTTGCGCCCGGAGCGCGTACACACCCCGGACGTGCACTAGCGCCGCGGCTCAGTGAGCCGCGGCATCCCAGCTACGGCCATACCCCACCGAAACCTCAAGTGGCACATCGAGCGGATACGCCGAACCCATGGTTTCGCGTACCAACGCCTCCAGCGTGTCCCGTTCGCCTTCGGCCACTTCGAAGAGCAGCTCGTCATGCACTTGAAGAAGCATGCGCGACTGCAATCCCTTGTCTCGCAGTACTTTATCGGTGGAAATCATCGCGACCTTGATGATGTCGGCGGCGCTCCCCTGGATCGGCGCGTTGAGTGCTGCGCGCTCGGCCGCCTCGCGGCGCAGGCGGTCGCCACTGTCCAGATCGGGCAGGTAGCGGCGCCGGCCGAGCACCGTCGAGGTGTATCCGTCCTTGCGTGCCTGATCCACCACGGCGTGCAGGTACTCACGAACGCCGCCG
>JABXWE010021360.1:0-16678 GCA_014611495.1 Limonius californicus | reverse complement strand
TTTACATAATCAAGTGGCAGTCAGTCACTTATCGGCAGATACGTGCAACATTAAAGTTCTCGTTATTGTTTCCATGAAATTCTGTTTTAAAGATATGAACTTTAACACTCTCGTACAAGAAAACTAAGCTCCAATTACCTACTTTTTTTTGAAGATTTGTATTAAGCATTCATAAAGGAAAAATTCTACCTGAAGCTTTTAAGGCATTTAAAGGACACCCTGTATAAGAAATAAAATATATCATTTCCGAAATCCATAAGAGCACGGCGAATTTGGGCCACTCTAATAAGTAATATTTTCTATTAATATGAAAGAATTATTTATAAATATATGACGATAATTACTACGCCAACATAGCTTACTCCCAACTAAGTTATTACTTTCTTACGCATACTAAATTACTTACAACTGTTCAACATTCTGATGTCTGAGCCTGAATTTTTTATCGGCTCATTTTTCGAGCACCTGTTGCGTTGTACAACTCACGCTAGCTTATCTATTCGTAATCTACATGAACATCGCTTCTATCGCTCTAAATAAACGATTTCTAGGAACACCAACAATATAATTATATCCGGTACTTGGGTTTGGAAATACGTTTATAATTTGTCTGCTATTATGCACACCTGGCACTAATACAGGTAAAACGCTTTCCCAGAAGTAACTGTGTACGGAAATAGCAGTGGAATAGAATGTGTTCGATTTATTTAGTTTGGTAGCCATATGCTCGCTTGAAATTTAATTTTTTTATTGAATAGAACTGTTGCACCCACATCAGTGGTGACGCTTGTGAAGTAGCGAGAGGGTCAATGTACCACCATTTTTTTTGCGTAACACGGACTACGCCTCCTGGTCATTAGTTTTTGAATAGGAATTGATAAAAATGAAATTTTATCATGTAGAAAGAAAATAAATATTTTTGAGGTGGTTGGACTTTTGTAATCGCCATGCTAAGATTGTAACAATTCTCGGCCTTTAAAATCCATAAATCGGATAAAAATTGCCCCCTAAAAAGTTTAGCCAACAATCAGTGAACTCTGTAGGGTAAAACATGTTTGAAAGTATAGCATATTACACAGGGTGACGTAAAAGTGCGATTTTGTTTCCTAATGTCTTTATTACAGCAGCTTGGAGAAAACTATAAATACAGTAGTTTGGTTGATTACTGTGCATGACTTAAAATTATTGCTGGCTATACCGGGTGTTTTTTTAGTGGGACAATGGATAACTTCATTATTTTAAATAGAGCATCCTATATATTATTCCATTTTTGGATTTCTTTACAGATAACGTTTACAGAATTCTACCTATGGCGAGAAAATGCGCATTCAACATGCTTTTCGAGCACCTGTTGAGAAGTGTGAACAATTCCTTTATGCATTGATTAAATTTGTGTGTTCCAGAAAATGGTTGACATAGAGAGCACTTACTATAATTTTAAATGTGGTTCTTAATGGATCTTTGCTCATAATACTATGTATACATACATTAATCAATAGTGCTGAGTAGTTATACCCTGTTTTACCTCACTGTTTATTTCAAACGATTGTCAGCAGCGTTTAGAAACGCTACTGTTTATTATTATTGGTATTGTAACTGTTTAATATAAAAATATTTTGATGTTAATATACCTTGTGTGGTGGTAGCTCAGTTGGTAGACTGCTCGCTTTCTGAGTAAAACGTCGATTCTGGCTTGGGTTCGAAACCTAAGCATTACTGTGCAGATTTATACAAATCTTGTCTGCAACCCACCACACACAATTTCCCAATCCGGCTTGCAACCGTGTGATCTTAATGCTAAATACCTTCTCTGGAATTTCTGTCGTTCGGATTCGACGTTAAACTGTAGGTCCCTTGTGTTTCTACTTTAGCGCTGAGGAGAAACACGTGGCAGAGAAGAGGCCGATACCCAGCAGTGGGACGGAAAGGCTGTCTGTTATACCTTGTATTTGCATATAACTGCTATTTCAAAACGAAACACACAACTCATATAAAATTATATCACGTATATTCGTTGAGGCTTTCACGGTTTCTCGAACTGTCAGTATTACAATTTACTTTCGGCTTAGACCACGTCGTCATTTGGGAACTACACCTAGCATTATCAGGTAATATTTGTTCGTAGGCCCTGCCTGCCTAAACAGGGCTGTGTGCTTAGATTACTCAAACCTTGGGGCGGACAAGGATTTCATCTTAATGTATTTTGCTTGCCAGGACAATAATACTTAATCGGCTTATGCCTGTAAGCTGTGTGTGAGCCCATACAAACTAACGTTTAGCAAGACGTAGCAGCTTGCATCTTCAGAGTGAATAGAACACTGCATAAGCATAAGCCGATTAAGTATTATTGTCCTGGCAAATAATATACATTAAGATCAAATCCTTGTCCGCTCCAAGATTTGAATAATCTAAGCACCCGGCCCTGTTTAGGAGGGCAGGCCCTACGAATAAATATTGCTCAAACTTCTGGAGCAAATGCTTGTATAGGCAGACAAGCTAGGTTCTTAATAATAAACAACAATGCAGAAAACCCATTTAACAATAGAACACTGAAATTTAGCCGTTGCAATGCACCAAAGCGAAGATCGCCAGGTCGACGTTGCTGATATGTTAGCAACCACGCAAAGCGTAATTTCACGTGCCCTTTCGCGCCTTAGAGAGACATGTACGACTGCAAGAAGGCCTGGAAGTGGATCTTTTCGCATCACAACACCTCCTGACTATCGACTTCAGGTAATTAATTTAAGAATGCATTCCTTTCCAACTGCTCGACATTTACAGCAAGTGCTTCAGAATGCCACAGGAAATCGAGTCTCCGACCAAACTGTGAGAAATCGATTGTTTTAGGTAGGACTTACCTCATACCGCCCTCTGAGATGTCCTGCAAGAACTGCGGCTCGACGAAGACACTGTTTGAACACAACTGTGGGATGATGATATACTGTTTTCGGACGAATCCAATTATTGTTTCAGCAATGATAGCCGACGTGAAAGAATATATCGTAGTGCCGAACATCGTACCTTACCTCAGTATAGCCAACCAGTCGTTGCCTTTGGTGGTGGTGGTCTTATGAGATGTGCTGGAATTTCTTTAGGGTGGCGTACCGACCTCCTTATCTTTAATGGTACACTCACGGGCCAATATTATGCCCAAGCGATCATTATAGATCATGTTCTGAACCAACGCAACGCTGTTGGACGGGAATGTTTTGTTATCTTGACGACAACGCACGGTCGCATCGTGCTCGGGTTGTTTTAGAGATGCTTCAAGATGAGGAAATAAACCATGTTGTTCTTGCTTCGGTATCTCCTGACCTCAACCCCATCGAGCATGAATGGGATCTTATGCAGAGACAGCTGGATCATCATAATCCAAGGCCTATTACTGTGCAACAGCTGAGGGATGTATTGCCGGTACTGTGGCATCAAATTCCACAAGAACATAATGATAATTGCATTGAGAGTATGCCGGCAAGGTGCAGAGCAGTTATTATTGCTAGAGGAGGTGCCACGCGGTATTAGAATTTAATAAATTTAAGTTAAGTGAAAGGAGACAATAACGATTTTCATTATAATATTGTTAAATTTCTTCTTTAAACGTACCATGTTGTAATTTTCATGTTCATTACTCAAAGACGTTACATTTTGTTGTTTTGGTAGTTTTTTATTACAAATGCAATTGGTGTTGCCTTTAAGTGTCTTACATTGCAACATCCTTATTCATTTTTGAGTAGTTTATAATCCCTTGCGTTCTATCCGCATGGGGTGTCTTAAATGTATATTTCTGAATTTTATACTTGGTTTACTGGGGTTAAAATTACGATTGAAATTTTATTGTTTGTCAAAATTATCAACTGTCTTGGTTAAAAAAAAAACGATTAAATTTGAGAAATATTACACGGCAAATTACAACCATTCCGCGCAACAATGGCCTATGAACACCTTTTAACAATTATAAAAAAATTGGTGAAATTTTACAGGTTATGTTGGAAGATTTTAATTAAACCAGTAAATTTATAAGAGAAAACCTGTATGACATGTAAATCGAAGACACACACAGGTTGTGTAACATAAAAATAATATTTTTCTAAGAAACATGAAATTTTTCAAAAATATGAAAAAATCAAATCTGTGGCGACCGCGGGCTAGAGGTTAGCGCGTTAGACTTCTACGCCCCAGGTCCTGGATTCAATTCTCAGTACTGGGGAACATCGGATTTTTAACGGCCGTACTCCCTTGCAATGCAATGCGAGGTATTCGGCCTAGTAACTCTTCTATGGAGTAGAAGTGTTTACATTTCCCGTGGTTCGGAGCCCACATTAAGCTGTAGGTCCTCTATGTCTGTGGCACTTTGAACGCACAACACAGGCATAGGAGAGGAGATCGCTACATCTCGTAAGAGATAGAGCGTTCGAAGAAGAAGAAGAATACCAAATAAATTATTTCTCTCTGCATTTCTTACAATAATTCTGATATCAATATTATTAAATTTAAACATTTGCGTTTGTAATAAAATAAAGGAACTTGATAAATACGTGTGCCACCTTAAACCCCTTATTGTCTAATGTCTTATAACATTTACAAAGTTACCCGCCATAAATCGCATGCAATTCAGACGCTGTCTTTATCTAGAGGTACAAACATTTCGTATAAACCACATGCTGATTCCATGTTTTAAACAATATTGGAAGTCGCATGCAAATCGAACATTGGCTTTAGCTCGTAGTACGAACATTTCATGGAAACTTTTAATATTTGTTTGGATTGGTTAAACACTGGACTTCCAAGTAAAAAGCTACATTAGAAGCCGCATACATTTTAAACATTGTCACTGACTTGGGATACGAACATTTCGTATAAGCGTCTAGACATATATTGCGCACGTATTGGCCTTTAGAGGTAGGTATATTCAATGTTTGATGCTATATACAATTTAAATATACATTTTAGCATCGTCCACAGATATTGGATAGCAAACATTTAACCAAACTTTATTCAATGCTTCTACAGACATGTTATCGAGTCAATATTAGTAGCACCATAGAGCAATAAAGATATCTTTATTGCTCTACGGTAGAACATTGGATAAAAGTATGTGGACGATAAAATGTTCAGCCAAAAAACCAATATAAGTTAAATATTGGTACGATACAAGTTAGATTTTGTGTGCTACTTAGGATTTCTTCCATTCTTTCCTGTTTCTTGTTAGTATGTCCATTTCATTTGGTGTAATACCCCTTAGTCTTCCTACCTCTACTATCTGTGCCATTCAAGATTTCCGGGCGTCAATTTTGAGACACCTTGTATATGTACGAACGTAGATGTAGTGCGGGAAACTTTTATACTAAAAAGAACAAACCAAAATTTTGCAATGCAATGGCTTAACATTGGTGGCGGTTTAATATAATACATTTTTTTTTTAAATTTATTTTTGCCAGTTCAACAAATACAATGTTATTCATGGCATTGATGATAACAGTAATATAAACATTAGCAGTAAGATATTGTTAATATGATATATAAAAACATAGTATATTTGATTTACATAATTGAATGACTTTTATCTTATCAGCTAATCACTGTCGGGATCGGGTGAACACAAGTCTTGGGGTAGTTTGCGCTTAAGTCTGTGATGGATATTTCGTCTGCCAATATTGTAATGAATAGCGCCGTCGCACTCGCGAATGTTTTCAAAGAACTTGCTAGCACTTGTGGTGATATACGTTTGGACTGTAGGTATATCTAGTTCATAATGCAATTGTTCGTTGCGGATGTACCAAGGGGCATTCACTGCTATCCGGAGAATTTTATTTTGAAGACGTTGCATTTTTAATATATTGGATGTGGCTGTGTTGCTCCAGATTGGCGATGCATATAGTATCAGTGGCCTTATTAGTGATTTGTACATCAGGATGGCACATTTAGGACTTGAGTGATGATTTTTTGTTAACAATAGGATACAGTTGAGCTAGCCTCGCGTAGCCTTGGTTGAGCTTGAGGTTTACATGAAGCTTCCAGGTTAGTCGTGTGTCAAGCAGTACCCCTAGGTACTTGACTGCTGCGTCAGTGGGAATCCATGGAATAATGTTATGGTTAATTATTAGATTGGGTGGATTTCTGATACGCCTTAGAGAGAAAATTTTTGCTTGACACTTATCTGGATTAATTTGTAAATTCCATTTATTGTACCACGAGCATAATTTGTGTATTGCATTCTGCAATTTATTGATGGCTTGGAATATAATACATATATTTTGAGATTTGCGTTTTTGTTTTTAATAGTAATACTATGTATGTGTTGGTTGGTTTAATAAGAACAGTTTAAAATAAACCATGTTTGTTACTAAATTGTTACACTTGGCAGATGTTTCTATGGAACACGTATAATTTATTGTTACTTCTATTCCATATTATTTTCTTGAGTCTAATTTATTTTCTGTTATGGACCATGGATGGTCACACGAATTTAACTACGCCACTGGGTGCATCTATGTCAACTAAGACAGTTCCAATACTGCGAAACCAGTCTGTTTAACCTCAAATTCATAAATATTTGCTTGCATTCTTATTAGTTTTGTTTTCGTTGTGTTATTCTTTAGAGCAATAATTTTAAAAGAAAATGAATACATACGTTAAATGCTAACTACACGGTTACCGAGAAGGACTGCAGGTGCAAAAAGTTGTAAGGATTCCTTGTTAGCCGTTAAATTATGCAGACGGAGTTTCGAGAAATAAAGTTTAGCGCTAAAATTATGACGCTGAGTTTCTAAATCAAACCGGTTCTATATTAAACGTTAAAACCTTTATAGCGTCTGTTTACAATCTAAATAACTACCTAAAATTACTACCTCGAGCCTCAGTACCGAGAACTCGTAATAAAATCATTCTCTTTACATATATTGATTGCTTTTACCGTGAAACAATCAAAATATACAGCGGCTATTTATATATTTTCGTTCGAAAGCCTTCTCGTGCGGCGTTCCACTTATTTTTGGTCCCCGAATTTATTTCTAGACGGCGCACTTCCCCTGTTCCAGGAAATTCGCCAACGGAAAAGCGTCGATCGTCGCCCCTTTGCATTCACCTTCCACCACCCTGTAATTGAGGAGCAGCAAAGGTGTGACGTTAATTTCGTCATTGATTTTTGTGACGCCGCTGCCACGTAGCATCTCCGAACGTGACGCTCGTCTACGCATGCAAATTTTGCTGCCATAAAAAGCCACACGACGGGCATTGATCGAATCTCAGGAGGCGGGACACGCTTTTGGGGTATATTGGGAAAGGTTTGGTCATTAATTAAGAACGAATTACATTTCTTAGAAATCGGTCTGTACGTAATTTTCGGTTTAAAATGGTGATGTGGACCCAGACAGCTTCTTTGCCGTCTCTTCAAGGGTACATACATCTCGTCGCAAAGGTATCAATTTGGATCAATTTAATGATCTTTCTTGAAGCGGCCACATGATCGAGGTTGGCGAGAATATGGATTTAAATCCCAAATATGTATTTGTTAACATGTGGCCATTATGTTTCGTCCAGTATGGCGCTTTAATAACAAATTTTGTCAAAGTACAACATGCCTACATTTTGTATTTTCATTCAGCAAGATCTATACAGGGTGTCCCACGATGTGAGGTTACTACGTTGTCGTGTACGTAATCTTTAGACCAAATATAGTTAAACAGTCTAATAAAGTTTCTCTGGAGACACATTCTGGCTCTTCTTAAGAAAGATTTGGTTGCCTACGTAACGCCTGTTCAAGCCCTCTTACTTACAGGTTTCGCTAGTCGTATGGAATTTTGCCGCTGGGTCATTCAAAATCGAAACCTACGTACTATAATTTTATTCACGGATGAAGCAACATTTACAAGGAATAGATTAATGAACAGCCACTCTTGGGATATCGAGAATCCACACGAAATCACAGTGCCAAATTATCAACATAGTTTTTCAGTGAACATCTGGTATGTGGAATTATTAACATGCTCATTGGTCCATTCGTTTTTGAGAACCGTTTAACCGCCGACATATACATTTTTTAGAACATCATTCGGGAGGATTGATAGATGATTTCCCTCTGGCGATCAAACATCTATGTGGTACCAGCACGATGGTGCACCTGCGCACTTTGCGGTACGTGTAAGACAATTTTTGAAACAACGGTTTGAAGGACGTGTTATTGGTAGTGGAGAACAGCACCCCCGGCTCTCAAGATTTCCGGATTGTTTAGATTATATTTGTGGGGCCGTATGAAAGATATGGTATATCAAACACCATCAGAGACTGTTGAAGATCTTAGAAGACGCGCTTTTGAGGCAGCAGAACTAATTCGGAATAACAATGATCTGTTACGTAGGGCAACCAGATCTCTCTTAAAAAGAGTCAGAATGTGTCTCGAGAGGAACGGTGGCCATTTTGCACAATCTTTATAGTGAATTTAAACTAAAATAAAAATAAATAGTGGATTTTCTGGAATTGTAATTATTTAATAAATAATAATAATAACACCCTGTATTTAGAAAACGGTTTAGTTTAGGGCATAACTTTATTAGCATTTTTAACTATATTTGGTCTAAAGATTACGTACACGAAGTAGTGACCTCACGTCGTGGGACACCTTGATTATAGGACGCGGTTTTCTAAAGATCTCTATGCACTGCAACCATCCTTGGCTTATTATACACCCTAACTATGAATTTTCCTTATCTGGGGTAGTTTCAACCTTAGAATAGAAACATCTGAATTTTTAAATTTAAATACGGTTGCAGCGCTTCTGCATTTCATTTATGCAGTTCCTGGAAAAGCAGAACGCGGATGCGGTTAGAACTCACTGGCGGCGACGGACAGGTGACATGCAACAGATATTAAAACTCGGACTTTCTGATCTGTCAATAAATATTGGGCGTTTGTACTCTCCGGAAGTCTTCCAGCCCCATACCCTGTGGCTGCAGCCATTCGTAATCATAGAGTAATTACTACAATTATCCATATCTTCTTGTGCACCAAACCCCCAGGGGGATTTCAGCAACTGGACTATGTCCAGCCAAACACCCTGTTAGTCACAGGGAGTCGCAGGGGGACATTCCCCCTCAGCCCCACATGCAAAGGGGAGAGCATAATTAGCGATCTTTCCCCCACGTAAAATTCAGCCGATGTCCTCCTGGCACTGATACCTATAACATTCATAGCAATAATAATAATTTGAACTAGGCGCCTTCACGAGACCCCCTCTGCCAGCTGACTACCTGTTCCAATCTTTGCTAGGGATTTAATCCGACACTAATTCTGTATACTAACGATAACAAGACCCAGCGCTTGTAAACCACACATAATAACGAGGAGATAACACGTAACCAATTGGGTAAACACGTATAAAACTTCAAGGGATATAAACCATAATCTCCTCAGCGACACTACTGCTTATATTAGCTGATATTGTTATTGTAGCATATATTTATATATAAACACGAATGGTAACCCTTAATATCTTGCGTAAAGGATAATCGAATCGCAATCAGTTAGTAGATTCGCAAACGCTATTAATTAGTTCTTACGCCAAATATATGCAAGCTTACGCCTAGCTACCAACAACACTGTCTTCAGTAAACTGGTGTTGGTGACCCTTCTTAACACTCTGCTACACCATTCCAAGAAACACTTGCCTACCCGGCTTCTCGTTCAAACCTTCATAATTCTTCTCGGCTGTTATAGAGCCGACAGAAGTCACATATACTTCTGTAAATATTTATTTGTCGAACGCACAATTGAAGTAATATTTACAGTAGACAGAAACAGTACTTATTTTTAACGTGTCACAGAACCTAGGGCTTTATTCCTTATCCGACAGAACGCTCAGTTTCAAATTTTTCCCCGTCAGAAAAAATCTCACTGACCTCATCCAGAATCGAACCCGCGCCCCTTGGATCTATATGCAAGTGTGTTAACCACTAGACCACCAGGCCAGCAACATGTTGATATACGCAAACGAACTACAGTGTAAGGAATATTTTCTCACATTCCAGAACATATTTAGAGTCGAAAAGTCCATAAAACGTATGTGCTAAACGTAACCGTTAACGAGTTAATGTTTATTTCATAATTTATGTGGCTAGAATTTTAAATCAACAGATTCGGGATTTCTGAAATACTGATCTAGTTGCAATGATCGCTTTTTTGTACCATTTGGACATCGTTTTAACAAATTATTATTTACAATTTATTAGTTTATTACAACTTTGATACTGAAGTTATTGGCTTCTTCTTTGGATCTTTATTCCCATCGTAATTCACAAGTGATTCACAATGCCAATGTTATTTTCAAATAAAGAATATGCAGATTTTCATTATGTTTACGGTCTGTGTGATTGAAATGCGTTAGCAGCGAAACAAGAATTCGTAGAAGATATCCCATTGAAGGGCGTGCAGTTTTCTTTAATTCACATCGTCAGCTGAGGGAACATGGCACATTCAATGCAAGACATACAGTCGGCCAAGGAGTTGTACATAGACCCATAAACGATGATGAACAAGTTCTTGGTTTATTACAAGAAGATCCGTCTTTAAGGGTGCGAAGAATTGCATTGCGTGCTGGAATATGCAGCAACCAGGTTTGGAGAATAATCAGAAGTGCTCACATACATCCATAACATCATCAAAGAGTTCAAGCTCTAGGTAATGATTTTGCAGCTCGTTTAAGAAATAATCAAAACCTACCGCGAGTTGTATGGACCGATGAAACTTCTTTCACACGAGACGGTATCAATAATTATCATAATGCCACACCGTTTGAATGGCGCAACTCACGTATATTTTCTAGAAAACTCCTTATTACTGGATGCGCCATTAAATATTCGACGTGCAATGTAGTTTCAATACGATGGGGCACCAGCACATCAATGTCTTCGTGTAGAGCTTGTTATAACACACATTTTCCGGGAAGATGGATTGGAGTAGAAGGACCGGTAGTGTGGCCACCCCGTTCGCCGGACCTGGCTCCATTAGATTTTTATCTTTGGGGCACATGAAACAGATTGTTTATGCAACTGAAGTCCACACGATAGAAGAATTACGCCAAAGAATACAGCAGGCTGCCGATATTATTAGAAATAACCCAGCAACCATATTAAGAACGCAGCGATCTCTTCTGCGACGTGCGGCTTTGTGTATCGAACACAATGGAGACAATTTTGAATATTTCTTTTAAATAAAATAAATAAAATGTATTACAAAAAGTTTTAATTCATAAAATTCGTTGAACTAAAATGTTAGCCACATAAATTATGAAATAAACAATAACTAGTTCACGGTTACGTTTAGGACATGTTTATATGGACATTTCGACTCTAAATAAGTTCTGGAATTCATCCTTGAAATATTGCCGGTACGTTTTGGGACACCCTGTATACAGCCCAGACAGCTTCCTTTTGGTGTATTCAAGGATACAACCCACTGCAAACGTGTGAGAATCAGTAGAAAACAAATAGAATATGAATCTCTCTATCTTTTCCGGTTTAATGGCTTTACCATCTTCCGGTTCCCAATTTTAATTACCATACTGTCTCGTCTGTACAGTATTTTCGTTAAATCCTCTTTTCTCGATCACTTTTGCTATTTGTGACTCCTATTCTACTTATGGTCTGCCACTTTTTCTTTATTTTTCAATGATTCATTTAATTCATTTTTCTATATTCTTCTCTCGCCCATTCTTACAATATCGCCATTCTAAACAAATTGTTTGCTATATATTTTACGTAATACGCTTACTTCTATGTTCTTAATTGTTTTTACCTCTTTATTTCTATAGTTTACATTCGGGAAATGTGTCATTTTCAGGCCCTATAGTTGATTATTGTTTCTTCTTATTTGTTACTTCTTGCGACACATCTACGCTTTATAATGAATTACTTAGTTACTTACTTACTTACTATATTATCGTTTCATCTAGTTGTCCTCACTCTGTACATTCATCTAACCATCTCTTTGTTATACAGCTAATGTATGTGATATAATCTTGCGCCATTATGACTTGGTCGTCAGGAAATTGTAAAGACTGTATTATCTCCTATCAGTATTCCTTAATTTGAAATTTTCTTTCCACCGACCTAAATCGGGTTCGAACCCTATCGCTTGGACCTACAAGTATGTGTGCTAAGGCCGGCATTCCCTTAGATATTATAAGACCTTTAGAAAATTCCACATCTTTATGATGGGTGGCCGTAGCAATGTGTTTGCACGGTTTTGACTAATATTTTGACAGTTCGGCTTCTGATTGAATTTTCCATGGTTTATTTAGAGGTACCACCGCATTCGCCGGACCTGGCTCCATTAGATTTTGATCTTTGGGGTCACATGAAACAGATTGTTTATGCACCTGAAGTGCACACGATATAAGAATTACGTCAAAGAATACAGCAGGTTGTCGATATTATTAGGAATAACTTTTCTTGTAAATAAAATAATAAAAAAATATTAAAAAAAGATTTATTTCATAAAATTCGTTGAAGTATTATTTTAGCCACATAAATTATGAAATAAACAATAACTCGTTAACATTTACGTTTAGGATATATGTTTATATGGACTTTTCGACTCTAAATAAGTTATGGAATTCATCTTTCAAATATTTGAAGGTATTAGGCTCAAACGCATAATGACATAACGGTTTCGGCTACGTACTCAACACCCATTGATGCGTAGTTTACTAACTACCCGGTGTTGTAGCAGCGGTGTCTTGCGGTATGCATTGCAGACATGTTAACGTTGTGCAATGCCCCACTCGATCCCACCCTATCCCGTACATTCCTACCCACCTACTGGCATGGGGTGGGCCTGGCGTATTCAGGATTGACCCTCGAGTCGGCTCCATGTCAGATGATGATGATGATGATGATGACACCCTGTATACATATGCAGAGGTTATCGTAGGTAATCGGCAAGGTTTTAGATTTGGGGGATCTACTATAGATGCAAGTCATACAATGGAATAGATTCTAGAAAAAGCAAATGATTCAATGTCGAATTATTTCTAGAAATTATTGACTCAATGCATAAACTAATAGTGATATAAGAGCTACGAAATCTCGGAACACCAATGTAAAAGATTAGATTGACTGAAACGACTGCAACAAGATTGGAAGGCGTAATTTGATCGGAAACTGAAAGGCAAGCTGACGTTTGCAGATTAAATACCGGGGTAGATGGTAACGGTAGAAGGAATGATATGAGAAATAGGGAATCCCTGGTGCAAAGGTATTGTCGTCAAGTGAAAATGTTATAGTTATAGAGTTGGTAAACTTTAGGGAGTTGAAGTTTCGCGATGGTATAATGACTTTGGAGCAATTTTCAAACCGATATAAACCGGTTTTCATTGTGTCATTCCGAGAATATTTCAAGTGACCCTCGTATTTTAATGACGTTTCACTTCCCGATAGAATACGTGAGAATATCCTTGATTTTACTTCCTTTTGAATTTCATTTTTCCCTAATTTAGGAGACTGTAAAGCTGCTAGCTTTTGCCTGATAAGCTGCATTCCATTGCGTAATATTTTTTATGTAGTTACAAATTTGTAACCTAGCAAATGAATTTGATAAGTAAAACAATGGGATTTCTTAAATTTGTTATATAACCTCCTCTGTTAAACGAAAAGCAATTAATCGACCATTTTTTAAGTAGACTTAATTATTTCTATGAATCATATACCAGTTCATACAATATGGTCAAGGGAATTTTTGTCTTATCTTTTCATTGAGTAGGACTGCAAACGCATTCATTTCGCATGACGTCAAAAAAATAATCTTATTGTTATATTTTGCCGTAATTGCGGTTACTTCCTTTTTAAGTAAAACTGAAATATGTTGTACGTATACGGTGATGGTATTTAATTTTGATATAATTCCTGCAATTTTCGTTACAAAGTTGAAACTTTGTAGAATCGTGGAATTCCGAATATTTAATCTCGATTTACGTTCCCTAATAAAATTATTCATATGTTCTATAAGAGAATCCAAAGACCTTGACAAGATACGCAAACAAATTACTTCCAAAATTGTATTTTGTTAAAATAACAATATGTGAATCCTGTTAGGAAACCCTAAAGATAAAGTTAAACCTTTAGAAATGTCGGGGATTTACGAAATTGACTGTTTTCACTGTAATCAGAAGTATACTGGGCAAACTAAACGTAATATTGTGATTAGGTTTACAGAACATGTAGCTCACTTCAAAAATCATGTGTGATAAATCGAGTGTTGCCCAAAATATTTACGAGACAGATTAATATTGGACTATCGAGAATGGTTGAAGGAAGTGTAGTCGACAAAAAAACTAAATTGCTATGAGCATTTATAGTTAAAAAAATAAATAGGATAGATATTTTAAATCCAGACAGTGTGCCAATACCTAACTGGGATTTAATGTATTTGTAGAAAAAAATTCCTTTACTGTTTTGCGCGGAATGAACCCTAACGGGGTTTAATGTCTAAGCCTGCTTTTCCCAAACTTTTATGTGCCCCCCTTTTAAATGTTACGACACGCGCCCCCTTTCTAGCAAGACGGAATCTTAAACTTTCCCGAGCGTTACAGAATGGTCCAGAAATTGTGACACTTGGGACAGAACATGTAAAACCATGATGCATGTTAAGTTAGGTTAGTTTAATAGTAAGTGTAGCAGCGAGTAGATGAGTAATATTTCGTGTGTGTTATGTTGCACCTAAGTAATTTAAAGTTTGCACAAATATTTTTCACGTACGGAATAATATCCAAACGTAATTTTGAGCGTGCAAGTACATCCGCGTCTGCAGGTAAAGAAGCTGCCAACACTTCCAAAGCAAAAACTAGGAAAGACTGTGACGAGTATTTGAATTTTGGTTTTATAAATACAGTCGTTAATGTTAAAGAACGACCACAGTGTGTAATATGTAAATATTTTGGCTGCTGGCAGTATGAAACCCAATAAACTAAGGAGGCATTTAGAAACATCATGAAAATAAATGTCGTGATTTCTTTGTAAAGAAATTGAAATTGAGTTTAGTAATCAGCAGTTAACCTTTAATATAGTTTTGTTGTTGCCTCAGAAAGCTCTACTTGCATCTTATAAAGTTGCACATTACATAGCCAAGTTCAACAAACCTCACACTGTTGCTGAAAATTTTATTCTTGCTGCTGCCGTTGATATGGGCGCAACAATGCTTGTAGATAGTTATGTTAAAGAGATTTAAAAAATAGCAGTATCAAGTGATACTGTTAGTAGGGGCAATTGATGATCCGTCAGATGATTTGCACGAGCAGCTTTTTTCGAAACTTACAAATTATTTGCTATTTCGCTAGACGAGGCAACGGATATTATCAAATATGTACATTTGACGTAGGTCACGTTCGATACTACAATAATGCATCTATAAGCGAGGACTTACTTTCCTGCAAAGAAAATCAGAAAAGAACTACAGATGCGGATCTACGAGCCCAGTCGCATATGAATAGGACCAAAAGAAATATGCAACACAATTTTATTTTTATGAATTAAAATTTATTTAATTATTACAACTTCAACAGAGACAATTAAGCTTATTTGATAATATGTGGTTTTACCAATTAATCAACTATATCTAATACTTATATTAACTATAATAATTATATAATAAACAAAAAGGAGAAATTATGTCTGGCGCATAATAATTGGACCATAACTCGATCACAATTATAAATATTTATTTATCCAGCAAAATACCATACATAATTTCTTCTTTCAAACATATTATCAAGTGTGCATTAAAGAAACAAATTATAGCATTAGTTAAGTGTTTTAATTTAGTTACTTGTCAAAATGGTTCGTGGAAAGTCGTTATCTTGCGATATGCGAAATTCTATTGTTGCTGCCCATGAAAATGGACTTTCTGGGCATAGAATTGCAAAAAATGTAAGTATTCCTCAAGGAACAGTAAGAAATATAATTTCACAATTTAAAAAACCGGAAATATTCAAACAAAAGTTAAAACTGGCCGTGCTTCAAAGATTACCAAAAGAGATGAGCGTGCCCTCCGGACACTCATTAACCCATTTGGGACTAGTGGGTCGTTTTCGACCCACACAAAAAAAAATTGATTTTTAATTGAAATACTTAATATTTGGCCGTCATTTTTACGTAATTTGCTAAACCAAGATCTTAAAATAGACCTGTAAGAAAGAATAGGTTTTAAAACATTTTTCTGTATTTTTTATGATTTTTCAATTTATGGCATGAAGCACGAGTTTGAACAGGACCGCTAAAAATCAAGTACAATCAGGTACAAAAATTTTGTTATTGATGTTTTTTTCAAATCATACAATCTAATATCTTCAAGTTTTGTGTGTGAATAGTTATTTTGCTGTTATCTTTCATATTGATAAGAGTATAAACAAAGAAAAACGACTGGGTCGTTTTCGACCCACTGGTCTCCTAGAGCAGTATACTGAGTAAGCAATTTGCCAACGAGTCTCAACAGGTTGCGCGTATAAATTTTGACTTATATCAGGGACGAAGTCAGAATAGCAGTGAAATTACAATGGGATTAGGAGAATCCGTAGTGACTAAATTTGCGAATACTTTGAAACAAAATTGTCAAGAAATGAATTTTTCACTTTACTTTGAAAATTTTTTCACATCAGCTAAGTTAGTTTCCTCAATGACCAAACTGGGATTTG
>JABXWE010021359.1:0-11489 GCA_014611495.1 Limonius californicus | reverse complement strand
GAAACGCGTCAATTTCGCCTATTGTGTATGCAACCAACTATATAGACAACTAAAAATCAGAAACAAACGTCACTATAGTTGTGAATTATTTGAGTATGAAGGTTATGTTGATGCAGTGTTTATATTAAATAAGTATTTCACCTTGTAGGTATATAGGACGCAGATGATGACTTATTTATTAAATAAAAATCGACAGGATGATGTTTCCGTAAGGTCCGTGCACATTATATTTCTTTTGTACAAAACACATACATCAGCGGCAAAGCAATGTAATGGTCAGCATGGCTGCCTTCCAAGCAGTTGATCCGAGTTCAATTCCCGGCGATCGCATACTTTTTTTGATTATTATTATTCAACGTAGCATAAAATATTTCATTTCATTTCTTCGGTTAAAACGTGATTACTTTCAGTTTTTATTTTATGGGAATTTATTATTATCCCTCTGATTTAAATTTTCTAACAATTGTTTGACACTAAATAAAGATTAATTTTATTTTTTAGCATTGAATCAATTTGATTGCTGTGGTCACAGCATGCTTGAGTTGTCTGTATAGTTGGTTGCCTACACAATAGGCGAACTTGACGCGTTTCTTTTAAAAGTATACATAGGCTATGTATACTAAAAAGAAAAATTCCCTGTATATGGTAAAATATGCCGCCCTTCAATTTATTATTGTCACGCCAATTTGTTCAAATTTGAGAATTTACAAAGATATTCAGGGTGGACTGTTTTATTTAGGACACCGTGAATAATTAAACATTGAATATACCCTATAGTAAACAATTTTTAATTTTGAATGGGTTGACCTGCTCATTCCGGTTTAGGATTAACTCCCTATATTTTTTGTGTTTATTCAAAATAATATTTCTAACAATCTCCCTAAGTTTGTTATTAATTACTTTGTATATTACGAAAAGGAAATTCGGAATAATAATTATTGATTAATTAAACAAGCCTTTACCTGAATTTTGAAAAATATATCCCATGAATTGTTAGTATAACAAATTACTTACGAAGATCATTTATCGAACTTATGCAAATAAACTGTACTGCAAAGCTAATTGCAAAAAGGGCGAGCATTTTGAGAACTTAGTCTTCGGCAACTCGAAACATACTAAATTTACTTCACGCCGTCTTGTAATTATGTACATGTAGACGTCGGCCAAGATCTGCTTTTTGCACTAGCAAGGAAACCAACTTATTAACCTTGATCATCAAACACGTTTTATTATAAATTTTAGATAAACTTGTTGGTTATATATTGTGTGATTTATAAACCTAGTGTTTGTTTTTCCACTTTCTTATACTGCCAATTTGGAAATGCAGTGTGATGGGTAAAATTGTCTATATTAAGATTTTCACGAATTACGCCTTTTGGACCTCCAGGAACTCAAATAAGTTTTAACAAAATCTCGGGCGGTATGTAATTGTGCATATGTGCGGGCATGTATTCGTATGTGTTTCTGTTTGGCATGCGTCCGTACTGTTGACACACGTGCGCACGTGTTCAGCTTAAAACCGAAACATTGATTTTGAATGGTACACTTATACAAGCACAATAAACACGAAAGCTCCAGAATTTATATTCATGTATTAGCACGCTCAAGATATTGAAGTTGCCTTCAAATTGTTAGAAGTAGTTCTCCGCATTTTTAGTTTCAGTGTAACTACTTGTAATCGGCAAGTTTTGCATCACTTCAGGAATTGGGGAAGTTGTATTAAAACGATATTTTTCTTTAGTCAATCAATGTACATACCCACACATATATTCAAAGGCGGTAACATTGTAAAACGTACATATTAAATATTTATTAGTTAACGAAGAACAACTTAAAATAAAACGTTAATTTAAAATTAGGTATATTTCATTATTTTAATTTAAGTTCAAATGGTATTATAAAACATATTGATTAATATTATAACAAATTAATGTTTTATCAGCCAGCCTTTATTCTTGATAACTAAGTTGCTTGTAATTCGCATGAAATTTACCAGTTTTTCATGATCTTGAGGATGCCGTGAAGCCAGACAGACATTAATAACAGTTTCGATTAATTTTTTCAATTTTTATAGAATGATGTTGTTTATCTTTTGTAACACGTTTTCATGGTATTCAAGTCAGGGGATTGGGCTGACCAGCCCATTCTATCGACTTTACTGGTCGACATCCAAGATTGAATCACTTTTGTCATCATTGTAATCCAGGAAAATGATCTTTTCTTCTTCAAACAAATCTTTCCTACTTGGCTACATCGTATTTTGCGGCACTGTCATGTATTTTGTGGTCTTCATCTTTCGACAGAAGACATGTGGACCGACTCCTTCCGCAGACATACCAAAACAAAGTTTAATGTATTATTGTTGGAAGTACGCTTTTTGCTGATAATTTTTCCCTAGGAAGCCTCCTGACATACGCATAACCAGCATGATTATCGATAAGTATTAACGGTGGACTCATCACTGAGTAATACCTACTGCCACTGTTCTTGTGTCGGATGGCGATGTTTTTTTGCCCATCGCAAGCGGCTGAGTTCCTCGGAAAGCAGACCACCGCTTTCTTGTATGCTTTTTATCGTCAGATTCCAAAATTTAGAAGTCTCCTTCTTTCAGTAGATGCACACAAACTCACACCAGTAGCTTCTGACTACAATGTGGACAGTACACTGGGGTGGCTACTCCAAGGTTTCTCTTCAATTTTTATAATTTCGTCTTATCTTTCTTGTGTTGATTGATTACACTGATTCTGTTAGTGATTTCACGAGTCGAAGCTTATTCGTTATGATAGAAAATGATTGCATACCACTTTTCGTTGGACAATTTGATCTGTTTCTTCCGCGAGGACATGATGTAACTTTGATGACATATAAATCTCAAATAAATGAGCTAAATTCAGTGCAGGTTGTATAAAGTTACAATTCTAAATGTATTTTTCATATAAATAAGTTTTAAATGAGCATTTAGTAGTTTTTAATCACCTCATTATTTTTCCGAATAATAATAATAGACAACAAAGGCAATTTTTTAAAGAGTTCCAGAATCACCTCATTATTTTTCCGAATAATAATAATAGACAACAAAGGCAATTTTTTAAAGAGTTCCAGAATCACAGTAAACAATAAGATATTTAAATTTATTCTTTAAAAATTATGGAAAAAAGTTACATTAATTTCTAAGAAGCAATTCCACGCTTGGGTGGTGCAAACTTTCCCCTACCACTGTATGGGAAACAGTTTATAGTCACGGTTTCTTATCAAAATTGTTGCGGATTAGGTCCATATACTCCTCTAAATTTTTTATTCGAACGTTCTGTATCTCTCCGTTCTGCTTGGTAATTCCTTAGATTTCGTGGCCGGTTTTGTGAACGTTTTAAATATTTTTTTGCGATACCCAGTTACTATTTTGGATAGATATTTCTTCTAATTCGTATCTTCACTCTGTATTTGCCTTTTAATTTCTTTGGAAATCTTATAATCAGCTGTAATGATCCTTTTCGTATATACGGTCGCTGATAAAGATGGAACCACAGCTCTCTTGCTACAACGGTTTTAGATATACGTTTGAACATTGGAAGATTATAATTTGAAATTATTTCGCACATGTGAGAGTAAGAAAATTTTTTCACTTAAACTTTCGAGCGTGCCCGCGATATTGAATTTTTTAATTAGAGTCGTGGGCTTTATGATGGATCATTTTGAAGCTTATTTTTTTCTCTTTTTAACCGTATTAAACATGTACTGGGAAAAATAATAGGGAAAAATTAGGAATAAATTTTCCGTATGCTTGGCTGTCTAATGTACTTTACTTTAAATCTAGGAACCACAGCATTGACAGAACGGCGGAAATAACCAAGAAACAAGCAGAAAATGGTTAATAGGCAACAACAATAATATATGGTATTGGTTTTCTTACAGTTGTTGTATTATGTGTCAAATAAACCTTGATTTCCTGAAATATGAATCGTTTGACAGAAACAGAACGGCTACCATTATCATTGTTATGATGATTGGGTATGTGACAGAAGGCGAACACATGAAGAAGTACGTCAATTATTTAATACCACACATCAAGGTCACTATCCAAATAGCAATTGAACAGTAAATAGAACTTTAAAAACTTTTACTGAACCTGCTAGTGTAAGAGATCGTCCTATACCTGGTAGACCAAGGTACCACAAGTGCACATAATTCTGTATATGTAGTACTCCATATGCTTGACCAACCTAAGAAGTTTGAGCAACAACTTGTCTTAAATCACGTTATGAGTAGATATTCTGTTCGAAAGACATTACCTACAGCCAAGTTCCACCCATATAAAATACATTTAGTGAGGGAACTGATGGATGACGATTTCGACAAAAGACTTCACTTTTGCGAGTGAATAATGGAAGTCATTGCAGAAAAAGACAATTTTATTAACGCAGTTGTATTTTCGGATAACATTTGCATGGCTTTGTCAACAGACGCAACTGTAGGGACTGGTCTGATACTAATCCACAATAGATGGAAAAGGGTATCTTTGGGCACAATATTGTTGAGCCCATTTTTATTGAAGCGTGCCTTACTTCCGCGACGAATCCTCAACTGTTCCAAGAAAACCCAAATGCAATCAACGAAAACATGTGGTTTCAGCAGGACGGTGCGCCTCCTCACCATGGACTTGCAATACATAATTATTTAGACGACATTTTTCCTCGACGATAGTTTAGGAGAACAGAAACCGCGGCGCGGTCCGCTCAATCCCTCGATTTGTGCTATTTGGACTTTTTTATATGAGTATTTAAATAGGCCATAAAATGTAGAAGAATTTAAAAAAATCTGAATTCGTGCTGAAATAACTCTTATTTCTGACAACTTTAGACAATTTCAGACATCTAATTAATTATTGTCAAGAAGTAAAAGTTATTTAAATGTATGGTTTTCACAGTTAAATATTGCTATTAATGTTGTTAAATTTTTTAGACGGGTATGGTAAATTTTCGAATAATTTTATTTTACTAATTATTTTCCGCTTATATATGAGGTTCTCCCAATGTTATGAATCCTCGATTTAAAGTACGATTGGCAAAATTGAAATTAAACCCTGCTTTACTAAAGATGATACTGTATTAAGAAGAATGAGTCTAGCTGACAGAAGCCTCAATTCCACAGAACTCACCAAATTATGGTCAGAAGCTACTGGTGTGAGTTTGTATACATCTATTATGAGAAGAAGACTTCTTAATATCCTCCGAAGATGTAAAACACACAAAAAGCGACTGCTTTCCAAGAAACAGAGACTTACTGACTTACTTACACGTTTGCGATGGACAGAAGAGCAATGTCACTGGACACGACCGAGGGAGCAGCATGGCGGATAAATGTGAGTAATGGTCACACAGTAACCAAAGTTAATCAACGATCCGCAGAGTCAGCATTTGGCTTTATTGTACTTTTGCCTCAAGATCGCCTGCAAACCCCCTTTCTTTCTAGACATTGCGGAACATCCGTCGATGCCTAACTCCACACATTTATCAGAGTCTAGGTTGAAATTTGTCACAAATTCTTCAATGGCTTTGGGAATACTTTTAGAATCAAGCCTTTCAAGCTTTACAAAGCCTAAAAATTCTTCTTCGATTGTGTTGGCCTTTGCATCGTAGAAACGTAGTCCACGTTTCATCAGCCAGAATGCTGTAAGCGTAAGCTTCCTTAATCTTGTAACGATTTATTCCCTGATTGTAGTGCCACATAGATCAGTTATTTCATTTTGTATGATAGGTGATCGGTATGAGGCGTTTTTCGATTCATGCTCAAAATGGCATTTTAATTGTGAATCACCTGCTTCGATTCATAAACGGCATATGTCTATAAATACGCCTTCATCCAGATTTTTGCCTCTGAGAGGTAAATCATGTATCCCGGAAGAAATGACGCAGGAAACAACGGAGGGCAGTACTTTTTTGTTTTTTTTTTCTATTAATTTTTGCGAAGACTGGTGAAGTAGGATGTTCGCTGGAACGGCCTCCATTAACGATTATGCTGATTCCATTGCAGCACTATTCTCTTGGGTCTGTATATATGCTTTGTAATAATCGTGCATGTCCTTGTAGTTAGTGAAAGGTCTGATAATAAAAAAATCCCAGCCACCTCACATCATAAACAACACACAATATTTACAGGAAGCACTTTTGAGTCACCTTGTGGAAGCTAACCATGGTGAATATGTCCAACCACTGGGGATTGAATTTCCTCTTGAGGTGTTTAGCATCTGCCGCAAAATCGTAGTTCTTCGAAGGTTTCCAGCCATTTTCCAGGAGATGTTTTTTTCTTATCAAACAGCATAGTGGTCGCCAGGCCGACGATATTTCCAATATCATCTTCATGACAACCGTCGTCTTCAGTTTTACTTTCACTGTCTGGCACCGTGGTTTGAACCATACAAGAAGGCCTCGAAGTCGCAGTGTCTGAAGCAGAAGGTGGTTGAACTTCCTTGCCCTCATCGCTGCTGCTGGTGCTGGTACTTTTCTTTCGTTTTAAATTCACTGCAAAAAATAAAATATAACTTGCGTTGGTGTGGACGCGGCATAACACATGCAAAGGTAAATACCCACCATCTGTGAGAAGTCATAAGAACTACAACCTGTACGTGTATAATACACGTACAGGTGTAGTTTTTATGACTTTTAACAGATGGCGCAAGGGTCTCTATTTCGTAATTCGTTTCTTTCAAAATGCTGACATACCAATAAGCAACTTATAAATCAATTTTTCAGAAATTTTATTGTTTATATTTGTTTTGTTTTATTTTAAATTTAATCCACCTTGGAAGAGACTGCTCTCTTCCCCCCTGACCCCCATAGATACGCCCTTGTTTGGTATGTCGATTGCGGTCTTAGAATCCCATAGTTTCACTCTATAATATTATCGTACGCCAGTTTGAAGTCTACGAAAAGTTGGGCTAGGTCTTTTTGAAACCCCAGTAATTTTCCAAAAATTTCTAATTGTAAATGTAATTGTAAATAGAGCAGGTCTGTAAATGAGCAGTGGTGTCAAACTCATGTATGAATGCGTGCTACCAAATTCAGTATAAGAGAGTCTACTGGCCCCAGATAAACAAAACTTCTCAAAAAGAAATTTACTATCAAGAAATGGTCTTTTATAACACATTAATATTTTACATTTATTTTATCTTTACTGAATTTATAAAAATTAGAAAAGGTAACCTAAAAATACATTAAGTTTAGATATTGTTATGAAATGCTACTTACACAAACTTTAGAATTAGTGAAGTTAGAAAAGAAAGAAACTGGGCGTCCTTTGGCAGAAACTATTTTATCAATATGGAGTGTAATTTTTGTGATAATGATGTTTTAATAGATATGTTAAAATCTTAATCCCGCCCTGTGTAAAGTCTTATTAGTATTTACAAGGAGAATTAATTGTTCACATAGCTATATACCAGGGGTGAAAATAAACCAGAACTCTCTGGAAGGCCGTTCCAGTAACAGATTTTGAAACGGGACTTACTTCCGGTTTAAAACCACGAGGAACCAAAGAACAATAATAGTTTGTTTTCATAAAAAGTCTACAACAAAATAGATGAAACCAAAATCATTTCTCACTCGAAGGGAAAGTCATCATTGGTTTGTTCCCCAGACGTGGTCGGGCCGCTATAGGGATCAGTCGGGTTCCGCACCTGAACTCTCTTCAGTCAGTAACGAGAATATAAGGGTGGGAAAGATTGGATAATGAGATTTTATGGATGATAGTGTCCCAAGATTTATGCTATGGTATATGATCCAGGAAAACCACGAAAAACCTAAGTCCGGATAGATGCCCGGGGGCTCGAATCCATTATCTCCCGATTAACAAGTAAACGCTATACCGCTGAACCACCTTCCTCAGTGATAAGATTGTTCACTGAAATCTGTGCTTTTTATTTACCCGTCCGAAAATGAATAGCGGGCGGCTGGAGGTAGAAGCACGGTCAACAATCGTCCGTTGCACACGACACCAACGAATACGTCACAAGATTGTGATTTTGTAAAAGTAAAACCAATTTTGTTCAGGTAAGACATTTTTTTACTTTCATTCCTGGTATGTACTACCAAACATTGCCAAGATTCTTGCAGCAAACTTACTCATTTGGATTAAATAAGCTGGCAAATACGATAAAAATCTGGAATACCAACTTCATTATACTTTTTTTACCGCATTGCGCTGCATTCCAGTCAATTCTATTTGGATGTTACATTTTGCTTCTTCGAGGTTAATAGAAAATGGAGCAATAAATAGTAAAAAATTATTTTCGCATACCTTGAATACTCCAAATTGGGTTACAAATTCAGATAATAATTCTAGAATATTTATAGCATATTTGCTAAAATCGCTACTGTAATATAATTCTTGGTAATTTTTCCAAGTGGGAAAAAATAAATCACTATTTTTTAATTGTTTACTTTTATTTCAAGTTTTAACTTAAATGTTTAATGCAGTGAAACCTAAATTTTGACTTAGGAATTTTAAATTTATTGGCATAACAATAACATAATTACGTGGTTAGTTCCTTAAATGCAGCTGCGAATATACCAGTGACCATAGAACGGTGTTCCTTAGAAAATACTACTATAATTTGCAATGTTATGTATTGCTGTGTTGTATGACCCTTCATCTAAATAATCTAATACAAAATTGATTTATTTAGATAATTTAAAACTATTTTATGCTTTAAACCTGAAAAATAAATAGTTAGAACCAAGTGAAGGTAATGTTCAATTAGTGTTTGTCATCTCCGTTGACTTTTGTTTGGGTTGATCTGGTGTCTAGCCTTTGAATTCTCTGTTTCGTTATGTTTGGTCGTAGTCGTAATAATTGTATGAAGGTATTAGAGGTATTTATCTAACCTGACTGTGAGTTTTTCACCTGGAAAACAATAAGATATGAGATTTGTGTATTATGTTCGACAACTGTCAACTAACATGTAATTTTGGAGGAATATGGACCTTTCAATTTTAGGTATTTTTGTGAGTAGTATTTGGATATAGGTATGAAGAACATTTTAATATGATTTTGATTATCGTTAATTGTAATATTTTTAATTTTAGATGATTTATGTTTAAAATGAACAAGAATCTTATTTAAAAAAATAATTGATAGGCCGTGTAAGGTATCAAAACATTCCTTTTTAAATAAGGAATACGGGTAGAGTTTCCGTTTTGATGTAAATTGTAGTAAACTGAAGTAGTCGTAGTACAACCATCTGATAGGATATTTTAACGTGTATCCTGAACACGGGTAGCGGGACAGTTTTTAAGTAAAACACTGAGAACAGTTTAAAAAAAGAAAGTTTATTGTAAGTAATTATGTTTATACTTTAAAGGAGCGGAACCAACTGCTGCTTCAATTACAAATTGCTTACCACGTAAACTTTTTAGAAATAAGTTATGATACGTATAAAAACCTTATATTATACATAGTCACTCAACTTCGCAGTCCAACCTTACTTTTTAATAATTTTCGAAAGTCAGCATTTAGCCAGCTAAGTAAAATAACATGAAACCACCTACTTTATCAAGAAAAATTCAGAGAAGCACCGGATGCTGCTCTTATCTCAATACTGTTTTTCTTAAGAAAAACTAAATGATAAGAACAATTCTCACGAGAAAATAATGGTAATGTGGGTATATTACACCTCCCCCCTTAAAAAGATTTGGCTATTACTAAGCTGAATCTTGCTTGAAAGTACGTCTACCAATAATAGTTGCTGGTTTGTGTAAATTTCTATTTTTTGTAAGGTTGCCCTCCGAATTACATGAATTTACAGGGTTATCATTTTTATTACAGCAATCATCTGACAATTCATCTCTATAGCTTCTTATCGAAGCTGAATCTAGATTCTTATCAAAATATACCTTATTTCTCGGATTACCCGAATCTACGCGTTGTTCCAATTTAATACAAATGCCCGAGCAAATACCCGAACACAGACCATGGCACCTTTTTGCACAACATTTTCTTATAATACAATACAGTACAATACAAATAACAGAAATTCCTATAATATAAGTAAAAACAGAATACCTATGTAACATACTATTGCTATATATCTTATTTCTCATACCATCGGTAAGCTTATCAATTTCATCTAATTTATGACTTGCAAGATTCAGATCGTCTAAATGTCTAGAAATAGTTTTGTAATGTTTACTTAAATCAATTTGTGATATGTTCACATTTTCTTTTTCACTTTCTTCACAACAATCTAACTGTAAATCAATATTAGGTACATATTCCATTATGATATTTGGATATGAATATTTGGAATGTGGTATTAACATAGTTGAACCTGAATAAGCCTTGCAGTTTTCTGCTAGTGAAATTTTACCTACTCCAGCAAGACTAACATCTTGTGGTTGACTGCCTCTACAATTTAAAGTCAAAGTTTCATATTTAGGAATAACATACAACCAAGAATTTGATATTGCTAATTGTGTCCAAATACTAAAATTAATTTCAGTTATTCTTTTATCACATGAACTCGGAATTTCAGAAATTGATCGATATAATTTTACTTCGCAAATTTCATTATTATAAGCTAAGTACAATGGTTGTTCTTGTTTACATAAATAATTTAAGGGATAATAACTTTTGCAATTTTTGTACTGATTTTCTGTTAACTGCAAATATTGTTGCTTATTATCACTGATTGCTAAATATTTAGTACTAGGTTGAATAAAAATGTATTTGTTTCCCGATGTCAAAACAGGCAATGCTGTCAACTTAAAAATATTATATTCACGATTATTAGATAAAGGTATATTAATAACATAAACTAAATTATTATTTCTATAATAAACACTAATTTCTATTAACTTTAAAATTACATGAGCAAGTTCGATACGTAGCGGAACTGGAAAATCTAAGCCTTTCGGTAGAAGATGAGAGGCTTTTTGCAATTCATTAACAAGTTTTGCAGGTGTCAGTATTATAGGATGTAATTGACCCTTTTGCGCAAATAGTACTGCATTTATTAAAGATAAGGTTTCTAACTGATACTGCTCAAACAATAAATCAAAAATTATTACATATTCGTCAATAGCATTCTTTAAATCTAAATAGTCTATATGCATAGATTCATTGTTAAGAAGATTTTCGATTTTATTTATATTCTCAATTAAAATTTTCTCATTATAATCAAGATCTCCTATAGTTGTATTGAAATTAGCTATAGTTGACTTAACAACAACGATTTGTTCCTTAATTAAATTTGTTAATGAATCTTCATTTTCGCAAAATTCTTTTATTTTTGAATCATAATAATCCGCGTCTTCTTGATCTAAATATCCAAACAAGAATTTAATTGCCGATCCAAAGAATTCAAATAAAGCTCGTTTAGTACGTACTTCATTGTTAATCCCAACCAATTATTCTAAATTGTTTTTTTCTAATTTAATTTTGTTCAAAGATTCCTTAGAAGCTCTTATAAACTGATCACAAATTCTTAAACTATTAAT